>JAJOZX010001386.1:357500-387500 GCA_023014485.1 Bathynomus jamesi | reverse complement strand
ACGCGCTGCGCCACTCTCAGGTGCTCACTCTTTATTTTTAATTTGAGGCCCGTAGCTAGGCTTCTAAATTTGGAGGGACAAGAAAATTATTGCTTGGGAGGCTGCAATACTGACCTTGTTCTATGAATATTGTAAATGTAATAAATGTAACGAACTTATAGTTTTATATATTATTATAATTTATAATTACATCTAGTTTTAAAAGTATCTTACTTTTACATTTATTTAATTTTTAGTTTAACATCGGCAATTTCTTTAAGAGGAAGGAGCGAGCTAGAATTTTAGGAGTCTAAATTACTTAAGGTGTAAGATTCATTGTCATGAATCTCGTATTTAACATGTAATTCAAATGAACTGGTTTGCTAAGTGAGTACTCTGGATGGAACAACAAAAAGCCCAGACTCATTTTCAGGAAAGATAGGGGTTGAACTTGGTGGAAGTGTATCTCAGTGGGATGTGATTTCATTCAAGCCAGTTAGGAATTCAAAATTTCCAGTTATTCCTAACGAAGTACTGGAGGACCTCAACACTGATCAGTATTATGCTTACAGAATCCGTATGGCTGTTATGCTTGGCTGTGTTGATCCTGATTTTGAGCTCCTTGAAGTTGGACCGATCTCTCATTCAAGGTGGTTGACTCTGGCATGTAGAATCCTCAGATTTTATACATCTCAAAGGAAGCCTTGCAAAGTTTTGGTCACACTTGCAGAGTTTTATGTCTTGGTCTATTTTCCAAGTTGGATCCAGATGAAGAAGGAGTATCGATGCACAGATGGTGCTAAGAACTTTTATGATATGTTCCAAAGGATCCTAAAATTTCCTTCCAAGGAAGCCAGGGAGATAGCCGTAAAAACCGTCAACCGAAATGCATACTATGCTCACCCTGAGAACGTATTAATTGCCATGCTTGCTGATTCAGACCCACAAATCCGCAACATCGCTGTTAACACGGTACTTTTGGTCAGAGGGAATGAATCAGTTGAAACAGTGATAGACAATGACTTCGAAGGTGGTGACCTGATAATTGATTCAGATGAGGATATTGAAGTCCCAGTGTTGCAGCTTGACTTGAGTGTTGTGAGAGATGGTAGTTTCAGGAGATTCATAGTGCCTAAAATCAAAACGAAGCTCGAGGGTATATCAAAGTGATAAACTTAAATTCACCTGACATTCATGAACCCCCTATCATAGCATCTCTAACTAATGAAGAACTCATAAACATAAGAAAGGAAGCACTGAAACTCAACCAGCCTTCTCATAATCAGACTGTAGAGAGGCACATTAAACTTGTAACAGAGGCTTCCTCAACTGTGGTAGGATTTGAACGTCGTGATGTCATTATTCAACAAAAGATAAAATCAAGAAAACTGATGAAAGTTTTCAATACAAAAGTACAATATTCTGAAGCTGTTTAGATGATTATTTTGTATTACTTTGTTTAATGAGTGATACTTTAGATTAATCTTAAGTTGATTTAATATTTTTAGTAGAAAATTGTACATATTTACCACAAATTGTCCAAAACATTTGCCAAAAAAAGGCTGAAAATTGCAATTTTGGGCCAAAAATAATATAAATATCGATTTTTTGATGCATTATTGAGCCTGCAGCCCTCTGCAAATGTTTTAATCTGCTTCAGAGGTAAAAAATACATCATAAACAGTTTTTAAATTGTCTTTCTATCATGTCCAGAACCCGAGATAGGTCACTGGGTTCAAATTTTGGTCGCGCCTACGTACGATTTGTATAAATTGGCCGGTAGTAGTCACAGTTTTGTGTGCAACCACCCAAAATCGGTTTTAAAGTTTAATCCAGGACAAAAGACTCTCTAGACCACTCAATTTTGATCCTGGCACTTTTGATTTTTTTCACTCCACCCTACCCTTCATTCATCGTATGAAGCATTCGCAAATCTTTTTCTTTCTGCACGTATCATTCCTCTTATGGAGATTAAAGAAAGCATTCATTATTGGAAAACATACGTCTTCAGTTATTACAACCTCTCTTCTCAGCTTCTACCACTCGGCTTACGCCGAAGAACTTTTGCAATGAGCGCATACAATATGACAGTCCTTATAATGCTTCAGCAAATCATTCGTAAACTGAAGGCACTCCTTACACAAATCGTGATGACGTCCATGTCATCATATGTCCTTCATATAACTCTGATCAGAGTTGACGCAAAGCGCTCTAATGTGTTTAATAGGAAGGTAGGTTGTTCCTACCAAACCTATGTAATATAAGCAAAAGTTTTGTACGATCTGTCATACGACTCTTAAAACACGTTGTCCTACCATTTCCTTTTCTCGTGATCTTTTCTGCAAAGATCACATATACCCTCTTTCCAAAACAGCTTTTAAGAGGTTAGGCGTGTTGTACCGGTTCTGCAGTTTCTTCATCCCTACTCAGTTGCTGTCTGTACAGGATTCTTGTCCGTCCCTGTATGGAGTACGCGTCTCATGTGTGAGTGGCTCAACCCACACAGCCGTACATGACCGGATGGGGTCAAAGGCTCTTCGTCTCATCAATTCCCCGCTTCGTACTTACTGTCTTCAATCTCTCTCTCTCTTCACCGCAATGCTGCCTCACTCTCTCTTACTATCGCTATTAAAACGGACACTGCTCTTTTGAACTTTCTGATTGTATGCCTTCTCCTTTAAGGAGAGCACGCAATACCAGATTTTCGACACATTCTCATCCCTTTTCTGCTCAGTTCTAACGCAAGGGTAATCGATATTTTCAATCTTTCATTTACCTTCGTGGTCAACTCTGGAACAATATCCCTCAATCCATCTTTTTCCCTGTTTATGACCTCCAATCTTTCAAACGCAGAGTGTCCAGGCATCTCGAAAACCTTGGACCTTGATTTTGTCTCTCTTCTTCCTCTATGAGAGTGGCGTTTTTGCGGTAATTTGCCTTTGGCCCTTCCTTCCTGCATAAAAAATAAACCAAACAACTGTCAATATCGATCATGGAATTCGTCATGTTCAATTTTGAGCCACTCTGCATCAAATTCTCAATACGTCAGAGGATGTAGTCAATATATATATCGTCCTCCATCAAGCATCTGTATGGTATAACTATTCAAAGCATGTCGCCATCCTCATTATTAAGCTCAAAACTAAGTGCCAACTTCACCCTGGCCTCCCGCCCCTCATTACGTTGAAGGGCATATGCAACGATGCGTCGAACTACATGGCAAAGAACTTGTTCGAAACGGTTAGCAAAAGCGATCCGTGGATCAACCATAATGCTATACTTGTCCCTAAGCACTACGGGGATTGAGGTCGGAAGTTCGATTTCCGATGGTGTAATATCAGTGTTATGTCTAAGACAGATTTTAATGGTAGCCGCTAAAGTTCAGAGTATGACGTCAGAGAGAGACACATACAGGCATATATATATATATATATATATATATATATATATATATATATATATATATATATATATATATATTAGAAAATATCTATAAGAACTTTAACTATAAAAAACACCCAATCTTAGTTTTCTCCAACCTGTCGAAAGTCGTTGATACGCTCTCACATATATGTTACTAGATAAATTAAACACATATGGCATAAGGGGAAATATGCTAAATTGGTTTAAGTTACATCTCTCTAACCGTCACCAGTATGCTAAAGTAAATGACATTTCATCAGAATATGCTGTATTAGAAAGTGGGGTTCCACAAAGATCTATCCTTGGACCTTTACTTTTTTAACGTATGTAAATGATTTTTACCGATCAACAACATTAAACTGTATTCAGAACGCAGATGATACAACATACATCTACACACCACGATATCAACTCCCTAATGAGTGAAGTGAACAGACAATTAGATCATGTCTATAAATGTATGTATGCAAATAAGCTTTTATTGAACTAGACAAAATCATTATATATGATTGTAACTAAAGTAACTGTAATCATGCACACTCCATTGGTAATTATTGGAAACACTCCTCTTGCAAAAAAAAATTAAGTTAAAGATCTTGGCATCAAGTTAAATGACAAATTAAATTTCAAAAGCCACACACAGCATATCAAATCGAAAATATCTAGATTTCTCTACATAATATTCAAACTAAAAAAAAAATTCTCCAAAGTGCTCTCTTCACACTGTATTACTCATTTATTCATCCACACTTACAATATGGAATCACAGCATGAGGTAGTATAAAAAATCATGTCCGATATCCGGTAGATGTAATCCATAAAAAATGCCTTCAAATTCTCTCAAACAATGATAACAGGGAATGTCATACCTCTCCAATGTTCAGAAATTTAAATATTCTGAAAGTAAATAACTTGTATGAACTTAGTGTCGGTGTCAGTATGTACAAAGTTGTTAATAATAGAAACTATACTGCGCCCATTCACAGGGCGATTACCCCATCAGACCAGCCATAATCATAATGCAAGGCTTCCCAATGATTTCACACATAAACCAAATTATTTAATGCAAATTGCAGGAAATGCTCTCTCCTACAAAGGGGCAGATATCTGGAACGCTATACCTATAAACATCAGACAAGCACCATCATTAATTTTGTTTCGCAAATCATTAACGAAACACTTTATTAACGCCTATTAATGTATGTGTGTATATACTGTATGTATGTATATATATATTGCAATTTGTAAATATTACTAAACAAAGAAAATCAGCTATTGCGGTTATACAGTATAAGCAAAATTAATTCATAATTTTGAATCGGGTTCAGTCACAAGTTACATATATATATTATAAAATTTTCTGTTATATTATGCCATATTTATAACGTGCCTCATTTATCTGTATTTTTACAACTTTAAGATTGTATCTTAATTTCTAATTTATGATTCCAGAAATTAATTAGTATTAATATTGAAACATGTTCTGTTTACTGTTTTATTATTAATATTATTTATATTATTATTTCTATTATCATACCATATTGTTTACCACTTCTTTTTCTATTATTTCGAAGATTATCTCAATTTTAATTTTTAATGACAGAATTAACTAAATGTAACTTTATTTTATTTTCCACTAATTCTATTTATATTTCTTAGTTTCCTTTTTAAAAATAGAAATAAATCTCAAAGATTTTTTACTCAAAAGTTGTCATGCTTCCCAACGGCATATTCAGATAAGAATACTGCAATTAAACTACGTGCCACTAAAAATACAAAATTAAACGTTAATGCCAACATTGTGGAAACTCGTACGGATGTGATGTATATCTTATGTAATGTGTTCTTTTTGAATAATTAGTCTTAAGTCTTAAGTCTTAGTATTATTTTATGCATAAATTTTTTATTTTCAAGTTTAGGTTTAGTTAGGTTACTATAGTCTATATTCAACTGCTATTCCCCCAAACTGCTATTTTCCAGTTTAGGATAGGTTAGGTTATTATACTCTCTATGTTGGGTTAGGTCACTATTATTTTTTCAGTTTAGGTTAAGTTACTCTCTATTCAATTTTCTACTGTTTGGGTCACCTTCTCCTTAAATGCATCCCTCAATTATCCCGCACCTCCCTCTCCCTAAATACACCGCCCCCAATTTTCCCTTATTTCCCTCTCACTAAATGCACACATACTACTGCCTATGTCGAATATGAATTACTATAAAATCTTTTATAATGTTTACACGCATGCTTGATATTTTTTTTGTTTTTACGAGTGTAAAAGTGAATAATGAACAATTCTTATATTCATTTTTGCATATAAAATTCAAACTCGCGTAACGCTACCTCTATATAAAAAACGCAAGTTCGGATAAATTTTTTATTTTCTTTCTATTTTATTTTTGCTGAATAACTGATGAATAATTTATTTTTTAAATTACTTAAATTTTTTTAGATTTAGCTTAATAATGTAATCGTGTTAAATTCTGCAATGTTCATTTTCTTTACACATTCTCTCTTCGTTGTAAAAGATGAAGTTATGTCTTGCTTAACACTTAATCTTAAATTTTAAGCATTTAATTTTGGCTCATGTGCATGTTTAATTTTAATCCATAATAAAATGCATATTTCAGTTTCCATTTTTAGTTAACTCGGCAGATCATGATAACATCAGATCTGTCAATATGCGATTTAAAATAAAAACATGGCTTCATCTTCAAATATCTTGCTTATCTGTCTAAACGTTGTTACAGCTAAAATATTGCCAAAAAAATCAGCCTATTGAGAATAAAAAAACAAAACAGGTTAACATTAAATAATAATGATGTCACCAAAATTTATGTATGTATATAAAGTTGTAGAAATTCTCCAGTGTTCATTCTGATTCTGATTCTCTCTGATATGACTTACAGGCTGAACATTACCTGTAACATTTTAGTAGTAAACTACAGCAAGAGAATATCTTTGTCTTCTCCTTCGAGACTTGCTTTCTTCAGAGAACTTAGTCTTAAAATAGAAAAAAATAATTTCCCAATACGATACGAGAAGAATCGGGGAACCCTTAGAGAATTTAGTAAGCTTCACAGAATCCTCCGATCCTCTACAAGAAGAAATCGGAGAGTAGTATAAGAGAAACTACTGCAATTCCCTACACGATACCAGCTACTCTAAAGTAACCAATCCGTTGCTGCCACCTAACCAGAACCCCCCCCCCCGTTAACCTCGAACCGCCCAAGGCCATAGACGGAGGGGTTAACACGAGTATAACATTTAGCAATTATTTTATTGGCTATATATTTACTTATATTTTTGGTTTGAAAAAGTTTTTAAGCCTATGCTGTAGTCTGTAGGTCTAAGTTTAATTAAAAGAATGTCTGTTTTATATATTTAAAGTATATGTTTTATGTTTTTACAACATAGAAATAGTAATTCATTGAAACTATATATTTATTTTCTATGTAAACGGATTTTCTATTGGATATGGTGAAAAAAATTCGCGAACAAAACAGGAAGCCAAATAAAAGGTTTTGCAACACTCAAGTCGGATGTTTTAAACTCAAACTAGGTCATGATAACCTGTCTCCTTTCATGCTGCAAGGGTCTTCTAATATATTATAATGTGTCAGGTGCAGGTCATAAGGTGAGATCTTAAGCAGATCGATGGAGGCGGATTTCGAAGATTTCATTTTATATATTTCAGTGTTCTAGTTTTCGTAGAATATTTCAGTCAATGAAGATGAAATCAAATGTTATTAAAAAAGAATAAATTTAATTCTTCTTTCAGTACGTTTCCGGTACGCTTTCAAATCGTTTATAGTTTCAAAGATGTATATATGTTACAGGAAATCTGTGTAACTAGGAATTTCATAAAATTCCTAACATGTTCAGGGATTTCATGTAAGTTTAAGCCACACAATGGGTCCTCTACGTCCAATCCATTTATCAGGGAAATGGTCATCCAAATAGTCTCTGGCTACTCGACTAAAATGAGGAGGAGCGCCGTCATGCATAAACCACATACGACGTCGGACACCAAGAGGAACTTTATCTAGTAAATCGCTTAAATCATTCCTTAAAAAATTGGAATACGATTCTCCTGTTAATCTTCCAGGCAAAACAAAAGGATCGATTAAGTTGTCGGCAATAAGTCCTGCCCATACATTGATACTAAATTGTTGTTGGTGCCTTGACTGGTTGATGGCATGCGGATTCTCTTCGGCCCAGCGATGTGTGTTGTGAAAATTGATCACGCCATTTCTTGTGAAGGCAGGTATCCTCATCAGAAAACAACACGGAGGATATGAAAAGAGGATCGCGAGCACACTGTTGAAAGAATCAAGTACAAAAAGCCTCTCGTGGTGGGAAATCAGCTTCAGTAACGCCTTGTACTCTCTGAATGTGATATGGGTAAAGATGTTGTTCCCGTAAAATTCTCCACACAGTTGTGTATCTTACACCCTCTGCTGCTGCTTTCCTTCGGGTGCTGACACCAGGATGTTCCTCCACGCGATTCAGGACCCGCTCCTCCAACTCAACAATTCTGCCGCTGATTGGTCTACGACCATCTGAAACTTGCTTGGTGAATGATCCTGTATCGCCAAGACGCTCGTCTATTCTCTGAAAGGCATTCTTATCTGGCAGACGGCGATTCGGAAACCTTTCCGCATACAGACGTCTTGCTGCGGCCGCATTTCACTCGGCAAGTCCATGCATGAGATGCATATCTGCCATTTCTCTGTTTGAATAAGCCTCCATTCTCACTTCAAATGCACACTATCACTGAATAACAAAAACTTTTAAGGTTTTTTTTTCACTGGACTGCACTTATTCACGGTAAGAAATTACGAATACGAACAGTGAAACACCGCGAGGCACGTCTGACTGACTGATGGCTCTACACTCAACGATATTGAAACATGTCATAGAGTGTACGAAACATTACGATCGGCAAGACCATATATGAAGTAAGTCTCGTACACACTAACAAACATTGTCAGCAAGCAGTGTTTGTAAACAGTTTGCGGAAAGAATTGCTGGAACACAAAACGGGCTGTAACTCGGAAACAAAGCGATTTCGGGCATATATTTGTATGAACTTTTTTCAGTGTTTTCAAGTCCATCCTGAAAGTGCGTCGCACATGTTATGAAACACCCTGTATATATATATATATATATATATATATATATATATATATATATATACAGGGTGTTTGAAAACTTTGTGTACAAATTGTAATGGGGGATAGGCAACACCAAGACAAACCCTTTTCGTCTATAAGTGTATGTCTGCTGACGTCACCATTCGGCGCGAGAGGGCGCCGCTGCAATTGGCTAAAAGGTGAAGTGGGCTAGACTCGCGCTTGCCGCGGGCATTCTTAAATCGGACGTAGTACGCGTAACATGGAGCGCTTCACGACTGCTGAGATGGCTGACATGCATATGGTGTATGGGGCTGCCAATGGAAACGGAAGAGCTGCTGTGAGGTTGTACCGACAGCGCTAGGCGACTGCGAGAAACTGGAACATTCCATGCAAACATGCATGACACTGGTCGGGAGAAACGTGCGCACTCCTGACATGGAAGAAGAAGTCCTACGGCGATTTGAGGACAATCCAAGCGCAAGCACGCGAGGTGTTGCACGTATCCTCGGTGTGAACCACGACCTGGTCTGGAGAGTGTTGCACGAGGAGCAGTTACATCCGTTTCATAGTCAGAGAGTCCAGGCATTACAACCTCGGGATTACCCTCTTCGTGTGGAATTAGCACGCTGGTTTCTGCAGCAGACAGCGGTGCAGCCTAATTTTCAGGCTTATGTGCTGTTCTCAGATGAGGCCTGTTTCACACGTGAGGGTGTGTTTAACATGCACAATTCTCACGTGTGGGCGCACGCAAATCCACATGCTACACGGGTGCATGCTCATCAAGAACGGTTCGCCGTCAATGTTTGGGCGGGTATCGTCTATGGCAAGTTGATTGGGCCGTACCTGCTGCCTGCCCGACTCGACGGGCGGGTTTATCGGATATTTCTTGAAGAAACGTTGCCGGAACTGCTGGAAGATGTTCCCGTGGCTATTCGTAGACGAATGTGGTTTCAACACGACGGGGCCACAGCACACTCCAGCAACGATGTGCGGGATTATCTGAACGCCACTTTTGGGGACCGATGGATAGGCCGGGGTGGGCCCGTAGCCTGGCCACCGAGATCGCCCGATTTAACGTGCCTCGATTTCTTCCTGTGGGGACACATGAAGAACCTCGTGTACGAGACTCCCATTTACTCAGAAGAAGACCTCGTAGCAAGAATCGCTGTCGCCGCTGGAACTGTTCCCGAAATGCCGGGAATCTTTCGACGTGTACGTCGGTCAATGCTTCGACGCTGTCGGGCATGCATTGATGCTACCGGTCGCAACTTTCAGCACCTTCTTTAAATAAACATGCCTTCTTTAAATAAACATGTTACGCGTACTACGTCCGATTTAAGAATGCCTGCGGCAAGCGCGACTCTAGCCCAATTCACCTTTTAGCCAATTGCAGCGGCGCCCTCTCGCGCCGAATGGTGACGTCAGCAGACATACACTTATAGACGAAAAGGGTTTGTCTTGGTGTTGCCTATCCCCCATTACAATTTGTACAGAAAGTTTTCAAACACCCTGTATATATATTATATATATATATATATATATATATATATATAGAGAGAGAGAGAGAGAGAGAGAGAGAGAGAGAGAGAGAGAGACAGACAGACAGACAGACAGAGAGAGTCTGAAAAGTCACTCCCTTTTTAAATTCTTATTGCTCCTAAACGAAAAGGGCTATGAAAACTTTTCTTTAACTGAAATGAAGCTTATTTATTACCGTTTACTTTATTACAAAATTGAAAAGCTTTAATACAGAATTAAAGCATTGTCAACACACTTCTCTAACCTAAGTGGGAAAATGCTGGAGAATTGCTCTTCATACAAGATGGGGCTCCACCACATTTTGCGTTAACTGTTCGTGTCTGGTTAGATAACTACTCCTCCGGACGGTGGTTAGGTCGTCGAGGGCCAACAGAATGGCCTGCTCGAAGTCCAGAGTTAACGCCATGCGACTTCTTTCTGTGGGGCTGGGCCAAGAAGAAGTGCACAAATCAAAACCAAGTACCATTGATGAACTTAAAAACAAAATTCCCGATATTCTTGGTAATGTATCAAGTGACTTATTGAGAAAATTTGTTAAAAATGTACCGTAAGTTTACAGAAGTGAGTGGACAATGCTTTAATTTTGTATTAAAGCTTTTCAATTTTGTAATAAAGTAAACGGTAATAAATAAGCTTCATTTCAGTTGAAGAAATGTTTTCATATCCCTTTTCGTTTAGGAGCAATAAGATTTTAAAAATAGGGAGTGCTTTCCAGACACCCTGTATATGCGGCGAAATCCATGGTTTTGGTTCATTGTTGAGATATGGGGGCAAATCCGAGACATGAAGATATGGAAATATGGAGAATGCTCCAGTGATTGGAGCGAAACGTCGCTACTCCTGCTTTCATTTTCCTGCATGAAATATCTCATATATATATACATATATATACAGGTCGTCCGATAAGTGAGTGGCGATTCGGGAACAATTTATAAATAAAAGATAAAGGATAATACAAATTTTATAAGAAGGAATTTTATTATTAGTAAACTTACAATTAATTCGATAATTAATTGTCATAGGGATCAACCTGATCGCCATTTACACGAACAGCAAGCTGTATGCGTCTCCATGTCCTGTCTGACATTTTTTGTAAAAGTTCTTTATCCTCATTGATGTCACTTAACACAACTTCTGCGATTTTTGTCAGATCAGATTCACTTTGATTTTCACGGCCATTAATCTGCATCTTGAGGATTCCCCAGAGGGTATTATCCGGAGTAGTCAAGTCCGGACTCCGCGGAGGCCAAGGTACAGGGCCATACTTTCCGATCCATCTGCTAGGAAAATTTCTGTCTAGGAACTCACGCGCAGCGAAAGCGGTGTGTCCTGGAGCACCATCTTGCTGAAAAATAGGGTTGCGAATATTCATATTTCTTAAAGCAGGTAGAAATCTGTTCTCCAACATGTCGATATAACTTCCTGAAGTAATTCGACCAGTGCACACAAATGGACCAATTAAACAATGCGCTGATATTGCACACCATATCATGATTCGAGGGGGATACTGTTTTACTTGATCATAATAATGAGGATTTTCTTTCGACCAAAAAAACGAAAATTTGCTTTTGCCATCGCCATAAAGGGCACATTCATCACTGAAGAACGTACGATCTCTCTCGGCTTTACTTGGAAAAGCTTCAAGAATTTGTTGACAAGCATTAACTCTGACAATTTTATCTTGTGGCGATAAAAACTGAACGGAGGTTGGGCGGAAAGCTTTAAAATGCAAGTCTTTTTTCATCAAATCATGCAGTGTTGATTTCGGAACACTTAATGCAGATGCACACCTACGAATACTTTTGGTAGGCGATTGTCGAATTGACACTTGAACATCATCTTCCAATCTTGCTCTTGCTTTGGGGCGACCACGACGTTTTTTATCAATTATCATCCCAGTTGTGAATAACACTGGTAGGCATATGAAATGTTTTTGTCTGCTGTGAGGGTTTTTTGAACTCATATTATATAATTCGACCATGCTGAATTCGAAAATGACATTGGTTTTCCTCAATCAGGTCAGGTTTTTTCTCTATTGGCTATTTATTATAAGTCCAATTTTATCCCCAAATTTATTGATTTTTTTAGCTTAAATACTGTAGATACGAGTAATATTATAAGAACACTCGTGAAAAATGAAAACGTTGTGTGAATAAATACTTTTATTCATTCAATGAATATGGAAAAAAGTTTATTGAGGAAGGAATGAAGTTTTTTTGGCTTTCCGTCTGTGTTTTTCTTCGGGCACGTCTCGCTTCAAACACCAGCAATAGTCCGCCAGCATATTGATATCCCAGTTTCCCTGGTACCTCTCTTCCATTATTTTGATAGTTTGGTGAAATCGTTCACCCTGTTCCTCACTATAATCCCCGCAATTTTCAGGAAAATAGTCCAAGTGGGACCACAAAAAGTGCATTTTTATGGACATGCGCGACCCATGAGCTTTGAAAGCTTCCATCAAGTTTTCGACAACGGACTCGTATTCTGGACTTCTACGCTTGCCAAGAAAATCAGTGACAACTGATTTGAATGCCTGCCAGACATTCTTCTCAGTTGGAGTCATTGCGTTTTCGAACTGAGTATCCTTGATCAAAGTTCGAATTTGAGGACCATCAAAAACCCCAGCATTTAGTTTAGCATCAGATATATGAGGAAATTTACTAGCGAGATATCGGAATGCTGAACCCTCCTTATTCATTGATTTGATGAAATTTTTCATCAAGCCCAGCTTAATATGAAGTGGTGGGAGCAAAATTTTTGTTGGTGGTACAAGGGGCACTGAAACGACATTATGCGACCCAGGTTCAAAATTCTCTCTGGATGCCCATTCACGCTGTGCAGAGTGCTTCTCATCCGCTCGGCTATCCCATTTGCAGAGGAAACATGGGTATTTCGTGTATCCCCCTTGCATTCCCAATACAAATGCCACAATCTGAAAAAAAATGAAAATATTTAAAGAATTTAGAGAATTTGTTCCATCAGATAAAAAAATCTATGCATTGGACTGTATCACTTCTGTGGGGAAGTTAAGTGTTCTTATACGCTCTCAAATAACCTTTGGAAAAACAACATAGTCAATAGCAATAGTTTACTTATGATATTAGTATTACCTTCAAATCTCCACAGATCCTCCAGTTATGTTGGTCGTATACGAGAGCATCCAGTAAAATTTTCATGTTATCGTAGCTCTCAGTAAGTTGTACGGAATGTGCTACAGGGACTGATGCAACCCTATTCCCAATGTTGAGAAGTACTGCTTTCAAACTTCGTTTAGACGAGTCTATAAATAGCCTCCATTCTGATGCGTTATATGGCAGGCCCAAGGATTCGATTAGCCCCTCAACATTGCAGCAGTACACTAAGGAAGAGGTATTTTCGTGTACTGCAAAAAACTTGCGGAATTCTTCCTCTCGTTTCCTATACCAGGAGAATGTTGTTCCCGGAGCCAGCAAGTTGTCCTCTCGAAGTCGTGAGCCCAAGATCTCGGCAGCTAATTTGGAAAGTCCTAAATCCCTGGTAAGATCATTAAGTTTGGCCTGGTTGATAGGCCTCGGCTCATTTGAAGCGGTATTTTGAGGTATATACGACTGGGACTGGTCATTGGCATTGGTCATTGATTCATCATCAGAATCATCGAAGTCCAGGGTTTGAGGTGGGTCGGGTATTGGAATTCCAGGACCATGGGGTACAGGTCTCATAGCAGAAGGAATGTCAGGGTATACAACAATGTGTTTATTCTTCTTGTTAACTCCTGAAAATAGAAACACAGAAACATGGATATAAAACTTGCATATGAAATAGAAGAAGCATTCAGACAGTGGCGGCTCGTGAGGGAAGGCTGCGGTCTGTAAGATATGAAATAGGTCGATGGAGTCTGTATATTTTCTTTCTTTTTCATTCATATTGTCCCTTCGGGGACAATATGAATGAAAAAGAAAGAAAATATACAATCATTGTATATGTAAATGTAACTTGTATAACAATATGTATGTGTAAATGTATTTTCTATAACAATATGTATATGTAAATGTATGATTACCATTATGGTGAATATTATGCTATATATGGTGAATATTACATTATGGTGAATATTATGTCAAGTTTCATACGAGGATTTCAAAATATTTAAGAAAAATAAATTTATAAGCCCACCTTGGAGGTTTGTCATGCAGAAATAGCAATCTGTTACGTGATCCTTTCCTTCTCTCCAAATCATGGGAATTCCAGAAGGCAAAGATTTCGCTCTGCCTTTGCTCCATCTTCTCAAATTTTCGGATCAAGTAAAGATAATCCCTCCCAGGTCACACTATTAAGGCAAATCCCTCCCAAAAATGACCAAGTAAAGATAATCCCTCCCAGAAAGTAAAGTAAAGTGAAGCAGTCTGACATAAGGATAAAAATTAAGAGAATCTTTTTTCAAAAAATGATTTATTTGAAAACAAAATTTATTAAAATTCATTTATTACAATGGATCAAGTAAAGATAAGCACCCCCAACCTTTTTTAGTTAGCTTTATAAGGCTAACTAACGAAAATATCACGACTTAACCTAACCAATCGTTAGGTCAACTGTACGCCCTTGACGATTGGTTAGGTTAGGTCGTGATATTTTCGTTAGTTAGCCTTATAAAGCTAACTAAAAAAGGTTGGAGGTGCTTAACTTTACTTGATCCAAAGACTTTAATTAAAGCGGTATTGCGGTATTGCGGTAAAGCGGTATTACCAACTTTACCAAGTAAAGATGATCCCTCCCAAAAAATGATCAAGTAAAGATAGTCCCTCCTTTTTCTGTTGGGAGGGATTATCTTTACTTGATCCAAATTTTCAATGCACGTCTTACAGCACATTTGAGGGGCGAAATTTTTGTCCTGGTCCCCTAGCTTAATTCCAAAGTATGCTCTATACATTGTCTTCACAAATTTAGTGATTTGGGACTGGTTATTTGGCATGGTAACCGTCGCACATATGTAGCAGAATCTATTGGGATCATTTTTACACGCTCTATTCATTATGAAATATTTTATCTATATGCCTGAAAAGTAAAAAAAGATATTATACAAGTGAAACAAGTGATGATAGATGTTACTGTTCCAATTCCGCTTTGACAAAATCACGAAAAATTCTATTTTACTTATGAGGCCATAGCCGGATAACCTGAGCTGATTGAGAAAAACGGATTACAGATTCGAAATCAGCAGGAAAAGCTCTATAAGAATCACTTACAAAACCCTTGACAGCAAAATTGATGCATACCAGTGTAATTTGTGTTCCCATTTTCTAATAATTTCGCCCTTTGGCGGCACATCATTAAATCTTTGTTCAAACCTTTCGCGTACTACCTTCATGCAATGCTTGGTTTTGCCAGATTCATGCCACCATGTTGCTGCTAATATCCGTGGTTCATATGTGTAGGGACTTTGATCACAAATTTTATCAACACGTGCGTCTACCTCAGCCATTGCAACGCCAATAATTAGAAATAATAAAAATAAAACAATGAAAAACCAGAACAAACAGGAATAAACATGAATTACTGCAAAATTGAAAAAAGCATAGACATTTATTAGATATCAAAGATATTAGTACACTATGCTAACTTACATAGAATCGCCATTCACTTATCGGACGACCTGTATGTATGTATATATATATATATATATATATATATATTATATATATATGTATATAAGCAAACAACCACAGGGAAAAAGGAAAAAGAAACACGAAATCCGAGTGCTTTCGTGATATATTCACATCTTCTTTTCCCTGAAGATATGAATATATCACGAAAGCGCTCGGATTTCGCGTTTCTTTTTCCTTTTTTCCTGTGGTTGTTTGCTTATTAATAAGATCACGTGTTATTCTGTGATTTTTCTGCATATATATATATATAGTAGCAAACAATGATTGTCCACCCCCCCTGCACAGATGAAACTAAAAGAGGTACAAAAAACTGATTGTTGCATCTTTTAGACAATTTAATTCTACGTCTAAACAAAACCACTCAATAGTTGGTGATGCCTCCTTGTGCTTGGCGGACGGCTTCAAGTCGGCAAGGGTAGGAGATGAGGAGAGACTCGAAAAGGTCAGTGTCGTACTCAAGATTTCGGAGGATTGTTTCGATGTGCTGCTTCATGGTCCGGCGGCATAATCGGATGGCTGGTGGTTCAGCAAGCATCAGGGATTCCACTCGGTCTTTCAGGATGGATCCTGAACGATTCTGCCGCCGGACCATGGAGTAGCACATCGAAACAATCCGCCGAAATCTTGAGTACGACACTGACCTTTTCGAGTCTCTCCTCACCTCCTACCCTTGCCGATTTGAAGCCGTCCGCCAAGCACAAGGAGGCAACACCAACTATTGAGTGGTTTTGTTTAGACGTAGAATTAAATTGTCTAAAAGATGCAACAACCAGTTTTTTGTACCTCTATTAGTTTCATCTGTGCAGGGGGGGGGAGCAATCATTGCTTGCCACCCCTTAGAGAGAGAGAGAGAGAGAGAGAGAGAGATTACACTAGCCTATTCAGACAAGTTCAAAATACAAAATAGAGCCAGTAATTTAATTAATGCTTTCTCAGTGCGCTTAATCCTCATTCGTACCTGAACACTTTATGTGACATCTCTCTCTCTCTCTCTCTCTTTTACATATATCTCTCTTTTACATATATTCACTGGTAAATGCTGAGCTGAACTGAAGTGCCATGGCGCCTCTTCTCATATCCACGGCTGTCTGAAGAGACCTTCCGAAAAGAAAAAAAATTAGGGTCATATATCATTTGATTCCAAAATTATTTTATTCCGCCGACCTTAAATTATGGGGCTTATTGCCTCATTTACTTGACATCTCATTTGTCATATTCAAAAGCCCTCCACGGGGGCTACTTTTCATTTTTTAAATGAAATGTTACAGGCATGGAAAAAAATTAACTCAAAAAAGGTTTAAAACCAACGTTGACAGCTTGGAAAAAATGAAATTAAAATTGCATTTTGAAACACGCATTAGAGTTTAATGGACGATAAATTTTTATTTAGTTACAAAAATAAATGCAATGTACGATTTTTTTCGAGCTTCGTAATAAAAAAAAGAAAAAATTAATTTTCAGTACTTTTAATAAGTTAACAATAGATAACCGAATGTATTAACTAAATTCAGTATTGTTTTAGTAAAAGGGGTGTTAATTGCAGTTAAGAATTAGAGTGGAAGTTTTATATTAAACTCATCAGACCATTTACAGTCGGATGAATAATAACACTGGGCAACACGTATTTTATTGAATGATATCTGACACTTGATTCTAGGTAATTTGGGTGCGCTGAATACGAATTTCAACTCGTTTGGCTCTATCAGGTCCTGATTCTTGTCGACAGCCTATGTGCCATTTTCCAGATTTTTCAAATTAGGACTAAAAAATTAAGTCATGTGTTAAATTTTTTTTTCAAGTTTCATGAATACAAGCAGTTCAAACTACAGTAAAATTACATTATAACGATAGAAATGACTTAAAATAAAAAAACAAACAGATATGAAGCTTTCACTGTGGCAAAAATTTTCTTTGTAAGACTTTCTAGCGTATTTGCTTGTTGATGGCAGGTCTCTTTTCAAGCACCAGCAGTAATCAGCCATCATGTGGGAATCCCAGCGGCCTTGGTACCGTTCCTCCATAATTTTTATATCTTGGTGGAATCTCTCCCCTTGTTCGTCACTTACATCACCTAAATTACTTGGAAATTGGTCAAGATGGCTATTCAAAAAATGCATTTTTATGCTCATATTGCAACCTAACTCTTTGTAGTCCCTTAAAAGTTTTTTTACGATTTCTTCGTAGTTATCTGCCCTATAATTGCCTAAAAAGTTTTCTATCAAGTCCACGAATGAGAACCAGCCATTTTTTTCGCGTTCATTCATGACATTAGGAAAATTGCTGTCTTTAATCATTGTTCTTATTTGTGGACCGTCGAAAATTCCCGCCTTGATTTTTTCATAACTTAAACTTGGAAATTTTGAAGTTATGTATTTGAAACACTCGCCGTTCGTATCTAAAGCTTTTACATATTGTTTAATGAGGCCTAGTTTTATATGCAGAGGAGGAAATATGATTTTATCTCTGCTCACTAAAGGTGGATTAATTACGTTTTTTTCTCCGACAGTAAGTGATGTTCGTGCTGGCCAGATTTGTTTGAAATAATGTTCTTCCTTGGCTCTGCTGTCCCATAAGCAAAGGAAGCAGGGATATTTAGTATACCCTCCTTGTTGTCCTAGCAGAAAATTAACCATTTTTAAGTCAACACATATGATCCACTCGTGCTCCCTATATTTGATAAGATTTAAAACCTTTTCTATATGTTCATACTTTTCTTTTAATTTTGTTGAGTGCCCAATCGGTATCGAGCCGTATAGATTGCCATTATGCAACAACACACACTTAAGACTTCTTTTCGAACTGTCTAAAAACAAGCGCCAATCATTTGCATCGTAAGACTCAACCCCCATCTTCTTTAACAAACCAACTATGTCGCAGCAATATACTAAACTATCCTCTGTTCTAAAATATTTAACAAGTTCTTCTTCTCTTTTTCTGTAAAATGAAATGTATGTGTTTGAAGTAAGCAAGTTTTTCTCTTTAAGTCTTGAAGCTAAAATTTCCGCAGCCTTTTTTGGCAAATTTAGATCCCTTACAAGATCATTCAACTCGGCCTGGTTAAACTTTTGCGGATCGTTTTGACTTTCAAATACGCTGGGGTCAAAATCGGTGTCTGACTCCTCAAAGTGCATAACAATATTTTCAGGAACATCTTCAACTAATTCTTGAGTTGGCAGACCCTTAAATTTTGGAATGGGGATCTCATTTGAATGTAGCACAGGTCGTATCGCGGTGTCGAAATTTGGGTACTCGATACAATGTTTATTTTTCTTAGTGAAGCCCGAAGTCTTGACAAAGCAAAGGTAGCAATCGGTCTCGTGGTTAGTAGGCTCTCGCCACACCTGATATGGAAAAAAAAATTGTAAAGCGTTAACAAAAGCGACGAGAGACTTGTTTTTATGAATTTTATCAAAAGTTATCACCCAAACATTTAACATTTCTATGTGTTTCAACCTTATGCAATATTTGAGATTCTTATAAACATTTTCTGTAAATTTTTGTTTATGTACCTAAGTTACAATTACATTTAGGTAAGTTACAGTATACTAGTGATTAAATTACGTAGTTTTATGAAATCATAAACTTACCATCGGAACTCCAAAAGGTATTTTTGAATCCGAACCCTTCGTCCAATGTCGCAGTCTTTCAATGCATATAGTGCAGGCTTTATGTGGAGCCCACGATTTATCTTGGTCCCCCAGTTTTATGCCAAAATAAGCTAAGTAAGCTCATTTTACGAAGTCAGTTATATTTGCTCGTTGATGTGGAAGTGTAAAATTTCCACATATATAACAGAAGGAATCAGGGTTGTTTTTGCATTTGAACTTTCTAGTGCTTGATGACATATTGCTTGATTGTTCTGCCAATTTGTAAAGGTATTTAAAGCCCTTAATTCATATAAATTTAAGAAAATCTGAAATATAAACACAAAAATTAGTTTAAATAGGTACTTATTATGAAATAGGTACTTACAATCTATGAAATTAAACTAGAAACACGGATGAGTAGGTACAATATAAATTACGTCTAATTAAATCAACTATATTAAATCACGATGACAAAATTACTCACTAAATCATATGCCAATTCAAAATTATGTTAATGCCCAAACTTAATTAACTAACTCAACTGACTGACTGACTGACTGACTGACTGACTGACTGATTGAATTGACTGATTAACTGGAAACGAGTCGCTTTTATATATTTTAGTTGTCCCTCTAGAATACTCTACAGAGAACAGGAACGCTCGAGAAAATTTTAGAATTCTATGATATTTTTAGCTTAATTTACTAATATTAAAATGGGTTAAAAATGACAAAATTAAAAATATTTTTAGGGTGTTACATATAAAAATATACATAATACAACAATACCATAACAATAGGTACAAATACCTAGATAAAAACCTAGTTGCATAATGTGTAACTGCAAAAAGACTTAGCGAGTATTGAGAAAAAAACCTTTTTATGAATACGACGAAAGAGGAGGGGTGTTGAGCAAAATCAGGACCTGATAGAGCAAAACCGTAAAGATTCGTGCTCAGCGCACCCAAATTACCTAGAACTAACTGTCAAATCTAATTCAATAGACAAAAAGTTGAAATTTGTTCCCCAGTGTAATGTACTAAATTTCCAATTTCTCTTTGATTGAACAGCAATGATATACGACGCATGCTCAAACAATTAATTGATAATTCTATGCGTGGAGAAAAGAGTTTAGCTGTCGATGACATGTTAAACATTTTCCCTCCAAATTACATAAAAACTTATCAGCAACTTTCTGCTGACAGCCGTTGAAGTAAAATTACAACTTGTCATCATACAAAAACGCAGAGTTCTCGCAAGTTGGGCTACGTCGTGGCCAATGTCGTAACACCGCTTCCCGGAGATCAGCGAAGTTAAGCGACATTGGGTGGGAGACCGTCCTCCGCGCTCAGATTATGTAGCGACCCGTGGTTCGGATCCCACGTAAAGCTGTAGGTCCCCTCCGTCATATGAACTTAGATGTTGCGAAGGAGGTTAAACAACCTAAAAAGAAATAAATAAATGTCTCGCAAGTTCGTGTCAAGAAACGTTTTAATTTTTCTTAAAAGGTTGCTCCCTCTGCGTCCGAGTTGATACGCCCGAGTTCGTACCCAACCTTCTGTTTTTATCGGTTAAGATCGGTCTCTCGTTCAAGACGGGGGAGGAAACAGAAAGAATTGAACAATGAGCTCCACTTACTGAGCCTCCGCTCTACCGGGCCATCTGTTGACGTTCGGCGGAGGCGTACTCACAACGGATGGTGGGGATACCCACTGACCATTACCTTTAATCAAAAAGTCACTGATAAGAATTTCTGAACATTTAATGTAAATTGAATTTATATTCATTTAATAGAACTGGACGGGTGACATGAAAACTGGTATCTGATATTGTTTAAAGGAAACAAACAATCATAAATTAATTTGAAAGAAATTTACAAATATTAAAGACAGGCTTTCTTATGCTTCCACATCACATGAAACTTCCCCCCCTCTCTCTCTCTCTCTCTCTCTCTCTCTCTCTCTCTCTATATATATATATATATATATCTATATATATATATATATATATATATATAGTTATTTATATATATATATATATACACATATATATATATATACACACATATATATATATATATATATATATATATATATATATAATGTTTCATTTTCTCCCCAGCTTCCGAAGACGCTCCAAAGAGAAAAAGACAGAAGCGTTCGAGTTTTAGTACTGCAGGAATTCATTCCTTCTTAGCGGAGAACCACAAGAGTGCCTTCCGGGTTTTCCCTCGACACGTCTCCGTTGGATGGCATCGATATAATGAGACACCAACGCTGCAAAAGATAACGGTGAGTGAGAATGCAAACGTTGAGTAAAGAGATTAACTGAAGGAAACAGGTAAGAAAAATGACGTGTGCGACGAGAATCGGTTCAACGTACGAAAGTGTTGAACGACAGAGAGCTGAATTCATCCATGGCTCTTAAATTATATTTTTTGCACCTTATTTTCTTTTCAAAGGTAGTGCGACTAAATGTGCATTTATTTCACCTTATCTGACCTGTCGAAACTTATGTCCGCCAGAACAAATTAAGAAAGCGTAATAATGATGCTTTTTCCTCTCTAAACTTTCATCTCACATTTTGTACAACTCGTTGAGAAATGTTTTGAAATGCTGTTTGGAATCAAGAATCACGGTGGATGATTTTTTCCTCTCTTCTTTTCATCGCAACGATTTGGTTACCCATCTTGCCTTCATTCATTTTTGATTTATTTTATTAATAATTAATCGCAGAAAAGATATTAAAATTTTAACCAAAATTAATTTCTGATTTATGCTGAAGTGAATGCAGGAAAGAAGAAAAATTTAAAACTTTAAAAAAATGCCTTAATTATTTTATTAATTCTTTTCGCAAACACCAGTTAAAATACAGAAACAAAGCAATAAAATTCAGTCTTTGGTACATAATGTAATAAAACAAACTTAAAGTTAAATTCATGTTTAACAGAATAATTAATACAAGTATTAATTAATCGCTAATGTTAATCAAATCCTAAAAAATCCTAAAAATAGGACTTCTTGTTTGGACAACCTGTTCACTTTTAGCGCAAATTACATTCTTACCTAGGAATATTTTTAATGTTTACCATTGCAATTTCTTTAATTAATTTTTTTTAAAAATTCACTATGGTAATGCATGGCGCCTCAGATATTCATGTTATGTAATTTATTTTAATCTACGCACGAACTCACCGAAGAAATTAATTAAATTACGAAATTTGTTCCGTCCCACGCGCATGCGCGTAAACAATCTATCAAACGACAAAAGCACACTTCCTCCGCCTTCAGATTGCTTTCGCAAATACAATGTCATTCCGGTAACTTTCTATAAAATCACGTACACAGTGATAAAGAAAATGGAAGGTTAAATATTTACGGATACGGATCGGAAAACCTATATAAATAGAGGCGTTTCTCTCGTTTGCTTACCTTTCCGCCCTTTTCTTTATTGAAGGATGGACCGAAGTCCGAGAAGAGTTTACTTATTTTGCCTTTCAGTTCCAGGAAAAATTCGCCGCGCGGGATAAGGACGTTGGACGGGCGGGCTTACGATTTCGAGTGTGGAACTTTCAATATCATTTTATATTTCGATTCTATGTATCCTGTCGTAAATCGTTTTCGCGTGGGTCCTGTTCCGAGTCGAATGTCGCACGTTTTGTGGTGGTTTAGCGCAAGCGCGGATGCAACGGTAAAAACCATTAACAAATAAGATAGGAAGTTTGAAAGACAGACATTATTCGTATTACTGAAGTAAATTGGCGATCGCAGTAATAATTAATTAAAATTTATAAATGTCTAAATTTATCCATAAAGAGAAAACATTCGTAAAATTTATTTTTTCCGAAATAATAATAATTTAAACTGGAAAATTGTACAACGACATTTCTCAATTCGTTTAAAAATTACTTTAATTTTCTTGCCCTTCTTGTCTTATACGCAATTTCTGTTGCTTTAGAATATAAAAAGTAATTTAGAATGTGACTGCGGACATTATATTAAATTTATATACAGGGTGTGTATAAAGTAACGCGAGTGAAGAGACAAATCTGATTTGAACTAGCTTAAACTAGTTTCAACTTATTTTATTACTCGTAAACAGCAATTATTTTAGTCTGTATTAAGCTCTCCAACTGTTCACTAGTGCGTGTCGGTTTCATGTAATAAAGGTAAAAAATGTAACTTATTACTCGTCCATGTTCACTCGCGTTAATATAATTCAAAATCGGATATGTCTCTTCACTCGCGTTACTTTATGCACACACACAGTAGTATATACACCGACTGTGTTTTTGTTGAGTGGTAAATTTAATTGTAAACTACTCTATATGAAGTTCAATATTTAGGTTTAGTAAATAATTCGCATTCACTAAATTTATCTCTAAATGAGTATTTATTACAGATATATAAGTTTTATATACATATATATATATATATATAATCTTTATATAGGTATTAGGCCGGGTCGAAATTTTATATTGAAAAGGTCCATGTTGTAAGGGGTTTGAATGGAACACAGAAACCCCCTCATAAATTATTTTCGCTGTTTAAAGCCTCCTACCCCTGGCACAATTTTTCACTTTTTGACCGATATTGAAGAATATTCCATTTATACAAAACTTACTCTACATTCAGGTTTTTTGATGACATAAATCTTTATTAACGTATAATATTTTATTTAATAATGTACAGTATTACAAAAATTAATTAAGTACAACAATATATTCAGAAGAAAAAATTAGAGGCATAATAAATGTGCTAAAATTCAATTCACTTTTTCATTGTTCCTTATCACATCAAAAGGGAAGAAATTTTCAATACCATAAGGAAATTTTATTTCATATGTTTCTTATTCATTCCAATGGGCCTTCCATTCAAACTTGGGCAGTTTTCGCCTTGATTCTAATGAGTTTAAGATAAACTTTTGACGGTCGTCACATCCTATTCTTTCCTGACATACCTTTGTTACTAGGTTCACTGCCCTTTCCACACTTTGACTGTGGCATCGAAAAAAGCTATCTCCAGTGGCTTACATCGAGCCTGTAGTAGCTCATCGGTGCTAAAATTGAACCCACAAAAGTATTTGGACCTGTTGTTTTACCATCCATCAGTGGCTTTGTAGACGTGCATAAAAGGCAGCTCATTCAAATGCAAGAGGCACACCAACCACTGCACTGGTCTGTTAAGATGAATTTCAACCAGTTTTATGGATCCATCAATTTTTCCTGTATTTAAAGGAGTACCATCACAGAGTAAAGCTTTCATAATATCTGTGCTGTTCGAGTCTGTAATAATAGTTATCAACTCTTCTGCTATGCAGCGAGCAGTTCCATTATCTGGTGTGACATGGTCTACATAGATGCTTCCAGGTTCTTTCACAATAACATAGTGTTCTTTTATCTTTCCACTTTAGTTAATGTGTTATCTTTCCTTCCATCAAATCCAAGGCACTCCATCTTCAGGTTTTTGGATTTAGACCTAAAAGTAGTTGTTTCACCCACGCGATTTCTTTCTCTTTCTAATTTCTTTCTGTCAAGCATGTTGGTGTGGTTAAGGATCCCCATATCTTTTAAAGCTGTATTGAATATTGCAGCTGCAGCTCTGCAACTTACACGATAACGATCTGCTATTAATGCTAGGTTTTTATAGGAGTGCATGTTCTGAATATTCTCAGTCAATTCTAAATCGGCCTCATAATCTACATCCTGACTCTCTGAATCTACAGCCATGTCTTCTTCGGTATTTTCTATAAATTCCGATGGTAAAACATTGATGGCTTCAGTCATTTCTTCTTGTGCTTTTAGTTGACGGTTTTGTGCTTCTTGGGCTCTTGCTAAAGATCTCTTCTTTGTTGAACTAGCTATGCGATCAATTGGTCCTAACTGATTTTTTCTTTGTTTTTGACCCACAAAAGACTCCCATTCTGCCATTGGTATTTTATCCTTACACCTGCAAAATTTCCTATCAACTCCTTTGTCATAGCATTCACAAGAAGATACATCAAACATTTCATCATACTGGGCTACTTTTAAGGCAAAACTTTCATTTCTTCGATGTAACGGTACCTTGTTCAATTTTGAGGCTTCTTCTATCAGTGGACTGACTTTAAGATAGATACCTTTGGTGTTAATCGTAGGAAAAGAAAATTTCATCCACATGTCTTCAATATCTTTTACAACAACCCTGTAACAATCATTAGCAGTTGCTGATCCTTTTGATTTAGCTTCTTCACGACGGCGCACAAAAAGGTAGTGTCTCACAACATCTGCTTTTGAAGGAGTCATGGCTGCTGGGAATTCCGTAGGATATCCAAAGGCTGCATTTGAGGACTTGCTTCTAGTAGTCATAGTTTATATTCAGAAGTAAAATCAAATTATATGTAATTTATAATTTATGATAATTCAAATTATAATGAAAGCAAATGCAAATTATTTCTATTTATCTGAAAAATTATTTCTATTTATCTGAAACATGAAAATATCAAGCATTAAACAAACAACTTATCATGTAACATATAACAACATTAAACATATGCAAATATGAACGTAAAAAAGGGAGGAGGGGCATGTGATAGGGGTAGTAGGGTAGCACATGCTTCATTTTTTAATATTTTGTTAAAGTGATAAAAAACCTCGCAGAGTGTACTTTTCAAGAAACAAAATTTTTTTCCCATTTAAATATATTCAAATATGACGGTAAAAATGGGAGGAGGGGGCATGTGATACCGGTAGCAGGGGTAGCACATGCTTGATATTTTAATATTTTTTTAAGATGATAAAATTAAACTTCTCACATAGTGTACTTTTTAAGAAATAAAAATTTTTCCCATTTTCGACCCGGCCTAATAGGTATATATATATATAAAGATTTTATATATATATAATATATATATATATATATAATATATATATATATATATATATAATCTATATATATATATATATATATATATATATATATATATATAATCTATATATATATATATATATATATATATATCTATATATATATATATATATATATATATATATATATATATATATATATATATATATATAGGGTGGGCCGAAAGTCTGGATCCATAGGAAAATATTTATTTTAATACATAAATTACAACAAATGGTAAATACTTAAAATGAATATCAACTTTAACTCGTAAATGCGTATCCGTGATACTGTACAGTGGTTCGTACTCCAGTATAAACAACAAATTATAACAAATGCTCAAATTGGCGGCCTCTGACATCGAGACACTTAGGGATGGAATTTATGATTTTTAATAATTCTTCGAATTGACGTTCTCGAGATGCGTGTTTCATTTGATAATCTTCTTCTTGACTTTACTGGACTATTCGTTAAAGTTTCACATACCATTGCAGAGATATTTTCATCAGTTGCAGTTTTTAGACGACCAGAACGCCGTCGATCATGTACACTTCCTGTTTCTTTGAAACGTTTAAACAACTTGCCAACAGTCGCATGTGTTACTGGATGCTTATCAGGATGATTTCTATTGAATTCGGTAGCAACTTCTCTGTGTGTAGCGCCCTGTCTTGCGTACATGAGCACAAGTTCTACCCGGTCTTCTGTTGTTAGATTCGAAGCCATTTCTGGGCTGAAATAAAAAAAGTATTTGAGTATTTATACATGAGTACGAACTACTGTACAGTATCACGGATACGCATTTACGAGTTAAAGTTGATATTCATTTTAAGTATTTACCATTTGTTGTAATTTATGTATTAAAATAAATATTTTCCTATGGATCCAGACTTTCGGCCCACCCTGTATAATCTTTATATAGGTATATATATATATATATAAAACTTCATTGAAGGGTTTGTTCTTAGGGAACCGTAACTTAGTGAGGAATAAGAGGACGAGAAAGTGGTACATGTTTATTAATCAGACGTTTCGGAAATTCAATTTCCATCATCAGTGCTAAGAAATAAAAATAAAAAATAAAAGTGAACAAATATAGTAAAAGGTTTTATACAGTATATTACAGTCTTATGATATTTTAAAATTAAAATGATAATAATTTAAAATTTAAAAAAAATTACATAAAATGTAGAGCGGTAAGATATATAAATAAATGTTATTGGGTGAAACGAATATTGAAAATAAAAACTTACCGGGTTATTGTACGAGGGGGAATTTAATCTAATTGTATGAAGGTTGGGAATGGTTTGACTGTTGAAGTGACCATGTTAGAAGTCGAAGAGTGGTGGCGTAATAATAGTTCAGAAGAATTATTTAGCTATGTTTAAGTTGAAGGCAGAACTGTAGTCGTTGAGGGTTGGTTTTGTACTAAGGATGTATAGGGATTCGAGGATGCGGAGGTCGGTTGGTTGGTATGCTGAATTGATAATTTTGAAATTGGTGGGGAGAAGTGGGTGATTGTGCAGGTGGCAATGATCTCTTATTGCTGATTTCGATGGTTTATTTATAGGTTGTGAGGTTCTAGTAGAAATGCCGCGATGTTCGTCCACTCTTGTTTGATATTGGCGAATGATGCTGCCAATATAACTTGCTTTGCAGCGAGTACAGTTGAAACAGTAAACGGTGGACGAAACAAGGGGCTGGGTTTTTTTTTCTTTATGCTTGATATATGATTTAATGCTATTATTATTGGTGAATACAAATTGAAAGTTAATTTGAGGATAAAGCGGGGTGAGTAGGTGACGAAGTTCTGATTGTATTTTACAACTAATGTAGTCGTAGTAGGGAAGAGAAAAGTATTGTATATCTTTTTTAACAGTGGGGACTTTTACGGGGGGTTGATAAATGTTATTGAGAAAATTTCTGGTTAGAGGTTGTAGTAAATGTTTTGGGAAAGAGATATTAATGCTGAAACTGTGAATGAATTATATTTCATTGTGGAAGGATAAGTAGGAGGAACAAAGTTGATAAGCACAGTGGATTAAAATTTTTAATGCTGTTAATTTTATATAGTAAGGGAATGTGGCTTAAGTAGTTGGTGCCTAGGCCTATATATGTAGGTTTTCGATATATGGAAGTTCTGAATTTATTATTTTGTTTTGTTATTGTCATATCTAAGAAGGGTAGGGTGTTGTTAGATTCGTCTTCTTTAGTGAACTTGATGGTTTGATGCTGGGAATTGAGATAGTTAAGAAAAAGAGGGACGTGGTTAGCATTGTGAAAGAGGAGAAAGTGTCACCGACATATCTTTTACATAGATGTGGTTTGTAATGAGTGGGGCAATGGAGAAGCCAGTTATTTTCGTGATATCAGAGAAAGATGTTAGCTAGTGTGGCACTTAAGGGGGATCCCATGGCTAGTGAATGGGTTTGTTGGTAAAGTTGTTTATTGAAAAAGAAGTAGGTGTCTGAAGCGGCAAGGGTTAGTAGGTAGTATGGTAAATTCTTGTTTCGTTAGGTTGAGGACTGTGTTCTGATAGTTAGAAAATAAATTATTGATGTAGATTTCGATAGTTTCTTTAACTGGTACGTTGGTGTAGAGGGATATGATATCAAAACTGTGCATATGGAGGTTGTTTGAATTGTCTACCGTCTGTATTTCTTTGGCGAGTTCGTAAGAATTGGGGACGGAATATTTATTCTGCGTAATAAGGGTGGGGGGTGGGGGGATTAGGAATTTTTCTAGGTGGTAATTATGGTGGTATTTCAACTGTACTCGCTCCAAAGCAAGTTATATTGGCAGCACCATTCGCCAATATCAAACAAGAGTGGACGAACATCGCGGCATTTCTACTAGAACCTCACAACCTTTAAATAAACCATCGAAATCAGCAATAAGAGATCATTGCCACCTGCACAATCACCCACTGCTTCCCACCAATTTCAAAATTATCAATTCAGCATACCAACCAACCGACCTCCGCATCGTCGAATCCCTATACATCCTTAGTACAAAACCAACCCTCAACGACTACAGTTTTGCCTTCAACTTAAACATAGCTAAATAATTCTTCTGAACTATTATTACGCCACCACTCTTCGACTTCTAACATGGTCACTTCAACAGTCAAACCATTCCCAACCTTCATACAATTAGATTAAATCCCCCCTCGTAAAATAACCCGGTAAGTTTTTATTTTCAATATTCGTTTCACCCAATAACATTTATTTATATATCTTACCGCTCTACATTTTATGTAATTTTTTTTTAATTTTAAATTATTATCATTTTAATTTTAAAATATCATAAGACTGTAATATACTGTATAAAACCTTTTACTATATTTGTTCACTTTTATTTTTTATTTTTTAGCAAGGATGATGAAAATTGAATTTGCGAAACGTCTGATTAATAAACATGTAGCACCTTCTCGTCCACTTATTCCTCACTATATATATATATGTGTGTGTGTTTGTGCGTGTTTAACAAATATATAGAGACAAAAACTACTAAATTAAAATGAAGGCTAAGTTGATGTTTCGCGTCCAACCAATGACGCCCTGTCAAAACGAAAAATGCTTACCATAGAAAGAACGACATGGAAATATGCTTTCTGGTCATTATAAATTTGACAGCGCGTCACGAGCTTGAAAACAAACGGCAGTTTCTGTTTCTTTCTTTTTTGTGGTTTGCATTATATATATATATATATATATATATATACATACTGTGTGTGTGTGTGTGTATATATATATATATGATGAATAAAACCACGAAGGAAAGGAAACACAAAAAGGTGCTCAAACGCTTTCGT
>JAJOZX010001386.1:347500-352500 GCA_023014485.1 Bathynomus jamesi | reverse complement strand
GTAGCACGCTATCATCAAAGAAAGCAAATGCTATTAACTCCTCTGAAAGATACCATAAATGATTCATCATTTTCTTCAGGGCAACAGTTGCAATGCGTTCATCTTTTAGTTTGTACAGTTGCAGTTTCTTCAACATCTCTAAATCGAGACGAGGAGCGAGAACTGAAACTGACGCTGTAAACCAGGACTTAACATATATGTGTACAGCAAAGAGGCAGATATCTCTAAGGCCTTTTTCTTCTCTGAGTGTTAATTTAAACTGTGTTTTAAACAACCAGATTTTCATGGCATAAATGACCTTTGCCATCCATCTTGCTCGGTGAACGTCAGCTGGTCTTCTGAATGAAACGCCTCTCTTTGGTACTCCACCAAGGAAAATGATTGTCAGTTCCAGCAATTCTTTGTAATCGTCACGAGGTTGATGTTCTTCAAGTTGAGTGATAGCAAACTCAATCACTTCTGCTTTTATATCAGTAATACTGGGTATGGTATTTGAATCATCTAATGCTGTTCTGTAGTTTTTTGTGTCTAATTTTGACCATTTCATTCTAAATCGTTTGGAAATTGCAATATCAGGTCCTGATGATGCAGGCAATGAATGCGAAACAACAGCTTCTAACACTATTTCTAGTATGCGATGTCTGCAGGCCAGCCACAGCATACGTTTGTTCATTTTCTGTTCTAGAAGAACACAAGCACCATTTCTACGACCTGTATTCAATGCTGTGGTGTCAAAACACATGCATTTTATTTTGTCTGAGATATCCCAATCCAAACAAGCTTGGTGGACGGCATTTGCAGTTAATTCTCCTGTGCTTGCAGTGATTTTTGGAACACCAAGAAGTTGATCAATGCCATCTCCTGAAATCAGTATAGAGAGTCGTTCAACAACTTCTCGTCCTGTTATGTCTTCTATTAGTTTTCTGTCCCAATGAATGGTTAAAGGAACATCAGCTTTAAACTCTTTCTTTAAATTTTCTCCAAACTTTTTCCGAAATTTTTCTCTTGCTCTTCTTATAGATGAATAACTGACATTGAATTCTTCTGCATTTTTTCCAAGACCTTCAATCATTGGTATCATCACTAATGATGCACTTCTATTGCTCATTTTTGTTACATCAAGGGCTGCAAGCAATGTATCATCAAGCAATTTTTGTTTCTTTCGTACAGTCTGTTTTGAGGTGGATGGTTCACTCGGATCAACCGTAAACTCTTCATCAGATGTATTTTGTCTTTCAGCACCAGAACTGCTAGTTGAGTCACTGAGAACTACAGTTTCTTCAAATCTCGACATTTCTCTTGCTTTTCTTATGTTTAATTGTTCTTCCTTTTTCTTAGCATACGTTTCTTTCTTTGCAAACTTTTTATCAATCCCATCCATTTTTCCTTTTCACCCCTGTTCTCGCTGGAGTTTTAGAAATAGCTTATCTTCTTCAATATCAATTAGCTTCATAGTATCTGCATGTGCTATATCAAACAGGCTATCTAATTCTTGGTTCCATTTGGTTTACTTATCTAATAGATTTTTTTATTGTTTCGCCTTATTCTCTTTATTTTTCTTTAATCCTTGCCATTCTTTGAACAGTTTCTCAATTTTGTCAATAACGTGCGACTTCTTTCTAGTTGGAATTCGTGCTACTCCCCATATTGCCAACACATCATTTGCAGTAGACAAGCAGGCTTCTCGAATTGTTTGTTTTTGGTTTCTGTAAGCCATAAACAAAGCCATAGTTTCTCGCTTTGATGGAAGAACTGTTGTTTTAAGTGTATCTGATGGTTGTCCAATAAGCCAAACATTAGTATCTTTTCTTGTGTGCATAGCAGTACCCCTGCTAGATGATGGCAGGGGTTCCATGACGAGAGTCGACAGCAGAACCTCTTACACTCACAACAGTCAGACGACTACTGAATTATAGCTGTACAGACAGTACAGTGTACAAGTGCCGGTTGCCCTCAATATTCGGTCACAACAGAGTGTAAATGGTTACAAGAGTGTTGTGTTTACTCAGCACTGTTAGCCCAATGTGCATTAACGCACTTATCACACGGAACAGATATTATGAGAAAAACGTCACAGTTCAAAACTCAATTTCCTGAAAGTAAACAGAGAAGTAATAGTTTAGATTACGGTAGCGACCCCTAAAATATATTAGAATCACCTGAAATTTTGTATACATTACGTTTTTACCAAATTAAACATAATTAGAGGGTGGCCCCGAAAAATCTAACTATCGATATTTTTGAATCGCCCTAAATTATATATATTATATTCGGATCTTTTCCAAAATCCGGACCGTTGTTTATAACTAGAAAGTTACATTATTATTATTATTATTGTTGTTTTGAGTGCTGAGTTCAAAAAAGTTATTTTTTAATTTTTTTGGAGAAATGAAAAATAAGAAAGTTAGAGCAATTTTTATTACCATTATTTACACATATCGCCTAATATTATAAATAAAAATTGCTGTAACTTTTTTATTTTTAATTTCTCCTAAAAAAGAATAACTTTTTGAACTCAGCACTCAAAACCACATAATAATAATAATAATGTAACTTTCTAGTTTTAAAGAATGGTCCGGATTTTGGAAAAGATCCGAATATATATACACACACAGTATATATATATATATATATATATATATATATATATATATATATATATATATATATATATATATATATATACAGTAGATGGGATGAGTTTCTAAACATGTGACACTTTAAAAGGTATAGATGTCCTCTCAGTCAGTTATGTGATGTCCTCTCAGTTCATTAATTCTTTGCATACGAATAACAAACATTTGCAGGGCTCTGGACATAGTATCTGTTGAAATCTAAGAAATTTCTTGTTCAATTGATGATTTCAATTCTTATATGTACAGGGTAGTCCAAAAGTCCCTATCTATTTTGCTGAAATAATTGTATTTTAGGATAAAAATGTAGTAACATAATTGGATGCATATCTATTTATCAAGCTTAGGTCTAAGATTCGACGTGAGCACCATCAGTGTCTCTGCAAATCTCAACTCTGTCCACTGCATTGCGGAACACATCCTCAAGCATCTCTGGAGTTATTTTAATGACTGCCACGATAATGCGGGTTCGCAGATCCCGCAGGTCTGTAACTCTTGCTTTGTAAACCTCAGACTTTATAAAGATCCACGCAAAGAAGTCTAATAGTATTAAATCCGGAGGTCGTGGTGCCCAGGGCCTGTTTCCACCACGTCCAATCCACCGATATGGTAAGAGCTCATCAAGGTCCGCCCGAACATGTTTGCATAGTGATATGGAGCTCCATCTTGTTGAAAGGCAACAGTGTCGAGAATACCATCTGAACGAAGCTGGGGTTCAAGAAACTGCTGAAGCGTGCCAACATAAATTGGCCCTGTTACCGTAGCTTAAAGAAAAGAGGTCGGTAAATCTTCAATCTTGTCATACCCAACCAGACATTAACTTCAGGAGAATCTCTCTCCCATTCGTAGAATTAGGTTGGTTTTCACTAGCCCAGATACGGCAATTATGTTGATTAACCTTTCCGCATGTATGGAAAGTCTCATCCCTGAAAAGAATGTGGTGTAATAAGTTTTCGGTATGAATTTTTCGATCAATTCTTTGCACATGACGGCTCGTCTTCGATAATCCTCTTGGTGTAACTCATGTAGCACTTGAATATGGTAACTTTACTTTATTAATGTTGATTTTAAATTCCTTAGAACAGATGTTTTTGGTATGCTCAGTCTACCTGATGTGAGAGTTGACATTCTAGGATTTGTTTCAAAGGCATCTCTTACCAATTTGACATTTTCTTGAGAGGTACCTGACGTCCAGATCTTGCCTCATCATGAACAGATCGTGTTCTTTTAAATTTATTGACCAGCTCGTGAATTGCTTTGTCTGTAGGTCCTGATTTGTGAAATCTTTCAAATTTTTCTCGAATTTCTTTGCAATTCATACCTTGGATACGTAGTGTTAGTACCAGTACACGTTCTTGTACATCCACTATCATCTATGGCCTGAAGAAAATAGAATAGAAATATCATTACTTCAGCAAACTAGATTGCGACTTTTAGACCACCCTGCATTGTGTGTGGGTTCTGCTTAAATACTTTATTCTATAAATAATCCCTTAAATAAAAGTCACATTGGTTTTGATCGGTGATGTTGGTAGCCATGATATTCCTTTATCATAAATCGCCGCAGGACATCTGTTGAACAGGAAAGTATCATGCAAGTCTCGTAAGCTGAGAGGACATCGTATAGAGCATGTTTTGCACTGTAATTTCCATGTGCACTGTAATTCCCATGTGTAGAGAAGGTACATTAAAAATTTCATGCTTTTATTTCAGTTAATAAAAAAATACATACGCTTTAAAGTGTTGCATGTTTAAAAAATCACCCGATACATGGTTCCTTACATTTGCAAACTGTTCAAGTTTAAATCACTTCTACATGATGACCACCATTCTTCGCTATAGTGCGTATTCGACGTTTGAACTCCATTAGAGCATTAGCAAGATGCTTTTGAGGAATGGATCCAATCTTTAATTCTTTGAAGGAGTTATGCCAGATCCCTGAATTTGTCACAATACGCAAGAGTTTCAACATACTTCTGTCGATAAGATTTCAAAGGGGTTAATTCTGGTGATCCGGGCTAACGACATTTGATCGAGGTGACATAAAATCAACAAGTTATTGTGGGTTATATTAAGTTAGGTTAGGTTAGCATATGTTAGGTTAGATTAGGTTAGGCTAGGTCAACATAGGTTAGGTTCAGTTAGTTTGTTAGTTTTGAGTGTCGATGTCATGTCTCGTCGACCAAATGGGCATAGGGTATGAAGCACATCAACCTAAACGAGATTCAACAAAACAACGTTTGGTGTGCTATGTCAGGTCAGGTGTCTGCAAAATTGCTCTACATTTCTTTGACGATCGTACAGCGACTGTGACGCCTCCCTACTTACCGTTCATGTTTGCAACTTTCTCAACGATTGATAGGCCGT
>JAJOZX010001386.1:102500-342500 GCA_023014485.1 Bathynomus jamesi | reverse complement strand
TAAGGTTTATAATTCACTGATGATGACAAAAGATTTGTCGAAAGGTCTGAAGTACCAAAATAAATGAAAATGTTTGCTGTTGTGTTGTCTTTCTTTTCATATATATATATATATATATATATATATATATATATATATATATATATATATATATATATACACATTTAACCTTAAAGTTACGTTAAATTACACGCATATGCCACATGTGATGTAAATATAAGTTAAATATTCTTACGTGAAACAAATAGCTTTTGAGGATGAATTTCTTTATTTCTTTATTTCTTTATTTATCTATTTATTTTCATAAAAAATGCTGAAATTTCTGTAGAAAAATTTTCTTTGGGTTTATAACGGTTCTTATATAAGAATTTTTATCTTTCCGAAAATGTCATTTGTGATTAGTATTTCCCATAAAAAGAAATTTTGCACGCATTCTTCGTCATGCAGTTAATTATTTACTCTTTGTGACTTTACTTCATGCACAAAATTTCAAACGTGTTGGAACGGTCACTCGATTATGGGAAATTCCTTATTTCCTTAAAACTCTTAGGGGTTTACTACCCATGTTTAACTTACGTTTTGTATTAATGTTTAGTGTGGCTTATCATCAAGTTTCCTAAAGGCTTTGTAGTGAATATTTATGGACTATCAGTATAGGAAGTAGAAATTTTTCCATAGACAGAATAAATCAAACCTTTATATTTGTGTTCTAAAACTATACCACGTGACAGATAACAAGCAAGATGAAACCTTACTGTCTAGACATATTTTCTGGATCTCTTAACTGATTCTTTGTTTGAAATATATTGTGTATTGTTTATTAAATTTTGTGCAATATATATATATATATATATATATATATATATATATATATATATATATATAATATATATATGGGAATAAACTCAGAATGGTCCCCTGAGGTTTCATGATACACACAGAGCGTGCATGGAACAAGGAGCCCTTCTGGGAAAATTAAATCCACTATAGTCCGAATAAGTATAGTCTGAATAATGGATTTAATTTTTCAGGAAGAATTCCTTGTTCCATGCACGATCTGTGTGTATCATATATATATATATATATATTATATATATATCTTGGTTAACCTAGGTTTAGCTTCCGCCCGAATTGTTCATTCTGATGAAGGTCAAGCTTGTCACTCCACCTTAGATGTACAGTTTAATGTGGAATCAGAACCACGCCTCACCAGCAGCCCAGCGTCTTAACCACTAGGCTACCAAGGGTACCCATTTATCTACCAACCAATTTTTATTGTATGGAAAGATGAACAGCTGGGTTTCGCAGCGCGCCGCCTGCCGTCAGCGGGTCTCGATCCCGGGGCCGATGGATTTGTAGTCAGCGACGCTAACCACTACACCACCGAGGCGCATTATATATATATATACAGGGTGGGCCGAAAGTCTGGATCCATAGGAAAATATTTATTTTAATACATAAATTACAACAAATGGTAAATACTTAAAATGAATATCAACTTTAACTCGTAAATGCGTATCCGTGATACTGTACAGTGGTTCGTACTCCAGTATAAACAACAAATTATAACAAATGCTCAAATTGGCGGCCTCTGACATCGAGACACTTAGGGATGGAATTTATGATTTTCAATAATTCTTCGAATTGACGTTCTCGAGATGCGTGTTTCATTTGATAATCTTCTTATTGACTTTACTGGACTATTCGTTAAAGTTTCACATACCATTGCAGAGGTATTTTCATCAGTTGCAGTTTTTGGACGCTAGAACGCCGTCGATCATGTACACTTCCTGTTTCTTTGAAACGTTTAAACAACTTGCCAACAGTCGCATGTGTTACTGGATGCTTATCAGGATGATTTCTATTGAATTCGGTAGCAACTTCTCTGTGTGTAGCGTCCTGTCTTGCGTACATGAGCACAAGTTCTACTCGGTCTTCTGTTGTTAGATTCGAAGCCATTTCTGGGCTGAAATAAAAAAAGTATTTGAGTATTTATACTGGAGTACGAACTACTGTACAGTATCACGGATACGCATTTACGAGTTAAAGTTGATATTCATTTTAAGTATTTACCATTTGTTGTAATTTATGCATTAAAATAAATATTTTCCTATGGATCCAGACTTTCGGCCCACCCTATATATATATATATATATATATATATATATATATATATGATAAATTTCACACTTAAACATCTGAAATGAATGAATGATGCAAACCTTTAAAGAAAAAGAAAAATGATTTCAAGGCCTTTCGTGTATTCATTCCCTGATGAGGTATATTGTTCATTACACGAAAGGCCTTGCAATAATTTTTTTCTTTTTCCTCGTGGGTTTGCATCATATACATATACCTACGTATATATATATATATATAATATATATAATTTTAATTTGCACTGGGTTTCAGTACTTCGAAATAGCTATATATTTCGTGCAATAATTTTTTATTTCATATTTGCTTGAAAAATTCCGTTTACAAAGCATCCGTGTAGTATCTGCGCATTTGAATTTACGCGGGATATTTACATCCATAATCATATCAATGGAAACAGTGTTTGTAAATCTTGTAATTTAAAATTATATATTGCTTATAAGTTTCAGGAGTTAAAAAAGGTTTTATTTAGAAATCAGATAAAAAGAATTAATTCTAGACTTAAAGATAATGTGATTAAAAAACTTAATGTCAACGTGAAAATATCTTAATGTAATTAATAAAAAGGTTTCAAGTATTAAGAATAATTTAAAGCGAAGTGAACGTAATAGTACTTCGAATTCCTTTGGTAAATTAAATGGTAATGTTAAATTTGTTCTGGATAAAGTAGAGAAAGGTAGTTGAAATAACGCAACCGATAATAATTTTATTTTGGTAAAAACGGTGCTAAGTCTAAGAAGTCTCAGATTCAAGAGGTAACCTGGTAAATAACTATAAGGAGATAGTTATAATTTTAAATAAATTTTCACATCAGTTTTTACAGTTGAGGATAAGTCTTTTAGGAGCTATTGAAGAATAGGGACCCCAGCCTTCTTTAGTTAGGCTTATACGGCTAACTAACGAAAATATCACGACCTAACCTAACCAATCGTTAGGTTAACTGTACGCCCTTGACGATTGGTTAGGTTAGGTCATGATATTTTCGTTAGTTAGCCTTATAAAGCTAACTAAAGAAGGCTGGGGTCCCTATTCTTCAATAGCTCCGTCTTTTATTCCATTGGTTCGTAATATGCTAAATAACGTCAGTGGTATTCCATTGCTTACTGACATAACTGTTTACACTGAAGAGATTGCGCGCAATATAAATAAGTTAAAACTTAATAAATCGCAGGTCCTCACCTTTTTAACCCAAGTCATTTAAAATAGTTAAAAATTAAATAGTAGATAATTCTTTATTGCAGGGGATTGTTCCTTCAGATTTTAAATTAACTAATGTAAATCCAATGTTTAAAAAAAAGGAGTACGCAACAGGCGGAAAATTATAGGCCTTTTAGTCGAATTTCTATTTTTGGAAAGCTTTTAGAATCGAGATCGTATAGCTGAGCATCTTGAAAGTAATAATCTTATTAAACATAATCAACATTGATTTTCAAGAAATAGATCGTGTTTACCAAATTTGTAGAATTTTTCCTTGACGACATCGGTATTTATGATTGTAATAGAACGGTAGATATAATATATATTTAGATTTTCAAAAGGCGTTTGACAAAGTTTCTCATAAACAATTGTTAAAAAACTTAAAGCTCACAGAATAAAGGATGAAGATCGTAATTCGATTCATATAATTGGTCAACTGGTAGAAAACAAAGAGGAGTAATAAACGGGGTAGAGTTTCGGCCGGTTAATGTAACTATCGGTATTCTGCAAGGGTCAGTTTTGGGACCACAGTTTTTCATAATATATGGTAACGATCAGGACGCCAATTTATTGAGTAAAATTTCTAAATTTGCCGGCGATACTAAAATTGCGAGTAAAGCAATTAGTTTACTAGATAAAGAGAGGTGGTTACGTGACCATAATGATTTAGTAGGGTGGTAAGTGGAGTAGTATGACCGCAAAATGGGAGAGTGCAGGAATGTTGCAATGCAATATTGATCAATGTTGCAAGATGCTGCAAATGGGTTATGCAACAAAGGGGAAGGATGAATGTTGCAAAGGGGGATGGTATGATTGTTGCAAGTTGTTATGCAACACAGGGGAGGGGGAATGTCGCAAGTTGTTATGCAACAATGGGAAATGTTGCAAGTTGTTATGCAACAAGGAGGAGGGGGAATGTTGCAAGAGCAACAAGGTGTTATGCAACTTGGAGGCGGAGTTATCCCCCAAGTGAAAGAGAGAGGAGAAGGAAAGAAAGGTAGAGGAGAGTTGTTCGCCTGGCATGAGCCAAGCGCATATTAAGACTTCAGCCGAGCGGCCGTTGTCTTAATATGTTCCGAGTCAGCCAGTTGACTTATCTGGCTGAATTGCCAGATTGTGCTGTTTATTTAATTAAAGCATATATTCTGGATTAATCAGCCAGTTGGCTTAGAAGGCTGAGTTGCCAGTTTGCACTATTTATTTAATTAAAGCACATATTCTGGCTTAATCAGCCAGTTGGCTTAGAAGGCTGAGTTGCCAGTTTGCACTATTTATTTAATTAAAGCATATATTCTGGCTTAGTCAGGCAGTTGACGTATCTGGTGAGTTGCCAGTTTGCGCTATTTATTTAATTAAAGCATATATTATGGCTTAACCCGCCAGTTGGCATAATCCGTCAGTTGGCTTAGAAGGCGTAACCAGCCATTTGGTATAATTAAATAATAAATGTTTATATATGCAACCAAAAGAATTAAATAAAACAACACCACATCACTCTTTATTTAGACGAATTATTGGATTGGCATAATCCGTCAACTGGCTTAACCTACCAGATGACTTAGAAGGCCTAACCAGCCATTTGGCATAATTAAATAATAATAATAATAATAACGTTTATATATATACACCCAAAATAATTAAATAAAACACCATCACATCACTCTGCTCATTTAGACAAATTACACCAGTACACATTTGAAAACTTGTCGATCGATTTTTACAAACCAGTTGGTGATTCTATATAAGTTGAGTGCGCTGATCTCTAAAAATATAGTTAGTTTTTCCCTATCACGTATGGTTTTCTTACTACAGGGTGTGTCATAAATCCCCCATTTATCCCCAAATGTGAACCATCTTATCGAGACCAACATTGGATTGCACATGCTAAACCATAAATTTTGTTGTTATAGATACAGTAACGCTTACTATAATAATGTAGGGTAAATATATATAACAAACCAGTCCCGTTCCCCAGCAAAATACTGTCTCCCCTCCCATCAATGGGTGTTAACATTTGGGGACAGATGAGGTATTACACACCCCTGTATTACGAAATCTTTAGGTGATAGAGTAAAACCTAATTAAAGCAAATTAAATAGCTCCTAGCTCTTGGACAAGCATATTGCTTGTTTATGAAAGAATAAAAAAATAATGAAAGAAAAAAATATACTTACCTTCTTTACTTGCAAACATTTCAGGACTTATTCCAAAGACTTAAGACTACGAAGGTAGATCTGACTAATGACGACTAAACCGGTGCTTCTTGATGTTTTCTTATGCTGTGCGTTAGGCTGATCTCGTTGCAGACACCAGCAGTAATCCGCCATCATATTTGTATGCCATCTTCCTTGATATCTTCTTTCCATGGTTTTGATGTCCTGATGAAATCGTTCCCCTTGCTCCTCACTGACATCTCCGAGATTTTCGGGAAAACGGTCAAGATGCGAAAATAAGAAGTGAACTTTCAGGCTCATGTTGCAGCCTAAGGCGCAAAACTTTTTAAGCATATTTTCTACCAGTCTTTCATAATTTTGGCTTTTGTAGTTTCCCAAGAAGTTTTCAACAACATCTTTGAAACCAAGCCATGCTTCTTTTTCTTTATTGGTCATTGTGTTCAGGAAATGATCGTCTGTCAATAACTTTCTAATCTGAGGACCTATAAAAACACCTTCCTTTATTTTGTCGTAGCTAATCTTTGGATATTTTGAACAAATGTACTTGAAACACTCACCTTCTCTATTCAATGCTTTGACATACTGCTTCATCAAGCCTAACTTAATGTGCAAGGGTGGTAGGAGGATTTTATTTGGTTCAACTAGATGTTCATGTAAAATGTTCTTTGAATCTGGGGTAAGATTCTCTCTAGGAGGCCAAGTTTTCCTCTTCCAGTGCTGGTCACGTGCTCGACTATCCAATTCGCAGATGAAACATGGCATCTTAGTGTATCCTGATTGCTGCCCAAGTAACATGCAAAGGACTTTGAGATCCCCACACAATATCCATCTGTGATTTTGATACTGAATTTTTTCCAGAAGCAGTTTCATGTTATCATAGGTCTCTTTTAAATGAGTAGAATGGGCCACTGGGATTGATGCATATTTGTTACCGTTGTGCAGTAACACTCCTTTTAGACTGGTTTTAGAGGAATCTATAAACAACCTCCAGTCACTGGTTTGGTATTCGATGCCTAGCTTGCACACTAATCCTGTGATGTCCTTGCAAAATACCAAGGGACCATCTTCTTCGAAAAAAGGCACGGTCTTTCTCACGATTTCTGTACCAAGCGAAGTATGTGTCGGATGCCAATAAATTGTTCTCCTGCAATCTATACCCCAAAAGTTCTGCAGAATTCTTAGGCAGATTCAAATCCCCGACTAAGTCATTAAGTTCGGCTTGGGTTAATGGTTTAGGAGGATCTCGGTCAGCTGTTGGCTGTTCATAAACATCATCATTGTCTGGATTTGGAGCTGAATCAGAATCTGAATTGTATTGATCCAGACTCTCGGGTGGGCGGAAAATAGGAACTTCTGGACCATGGGGTACCGGCTTTATTGCAGATGGAAGACTTGGGTATTGAAGGCTCTCTTTATTCTTTGCATTATAACCTTTAACATTGCAAGAACAGAAGTAGCAGTCGTCGGTATGGTTTCTAGGCTCGCGCTATACCATAGGGATCCCAAATGGCAAACTTTTCTTTTTACCTTTGCTCCAATTCCTTAGTGCCGCAACACACGTAAGACAAACCTTGTGTGGAGCCCAACTTTTGTCTTGATCTCCTAATTTAATTCCAAAATAAGCATGATAAGCTCTCTTAATGAAGGTCGTTACATACCGACCACAAATATAACAAATGTCTGGACTATGGGTACATCCTCTAGAAGCCATTATTAAAATTTTAAAGACGTAATGTTAGAATTATCTATCAGAAAAATATGAAAAAACGAAATTAATTAAAGATAAAAAAGGTAAAAAATTACAAAACACCCCAAAATTGTTTTCCTAATAACTTTAAAACTGTGGGTGATAGAAAAAAACTGGTAGCATTTTTTAATTCAGCGCAGCGAACTGCTTCAGAATCACAACTCAAAATAAAGAAATCGATTTTCATGCAGACCGGTGTTATTGGATCCAATTTCACGAAATATATTGAAAATGAATATACATTCCTATACTAGCGAAGGAATATATGCAATAAAAAATAATAATAGCATAAGGACGAATTATTGGATTGGCATAATGCGTCAGCTGGCTTAACCCGCCAATTGACTTAGAAGGCCTAACCAGACATTTGGTATAATTAAATAGTAATAATAATAATAACGTTTATATATACACAACCAAAAGAATTAAATAAAACACCACCACATCACTCTTTATTTAGACGAATTATTGGATTGGCATAATCCTAGTCGGAGGTGTACGTGCATTTGTGTGCGTTTGTCCCCGACAGCTGACTTAAACCGCCAGTTAGCATAACCCGCCAGTTGATTTAGAAGGCCTAACCAGCCATTTAGTATAATTAAATAATAATAATAATAATAATAACAATAACGTTTATATATACACATCCAAAAGAATTAAATAAAACACCATCACATCACTGTTTATTTAGACAAATTATTGGATCCAATTTCACGATATATATTGAAAATAAAAATCATTCCAAAACAAGCGAAGGAATATATGCAATAAAAAATAATAATAGCATAACAACTACGAACGAGGAGTATGTATGTGTATATATATATATATATAAATATATATATATATATATATATAATAAAAATAATAATATACAAACCCGGACCTACCCAAATTGTTCATTCCAATGAAAGTCAAGAGGGCCACTCCACCTTAGACCTAGAGTTTAACGTTGAATCCGAACCACGTCTAAAATAAAATGTTAAAACACTCCTTAACACAAAATCTAATTTCAGAATAAAAAAAAATAAACAGCCTAATCACAGAAAATATCACTCGGGGGTGGAATAAGACTGTTTACCGAGAATAACAGAATCATCTTGTGAAAATAAATTTATTATTTACTACAGAAATGCTCATTCCGGCGAAGGTCAAGCGTGTCGCTCCACCTTAGACCTACAGTTTAACGTTTGAATTCGAACCACGTCTAAAATAAAAAGTTAAAACACTTCTCAACACAATAAAATCTAATTTCAGAATAAAAAAAATTAAACAGCCTAACCATACAAAACATCACTCGGAATTGTCCTGAAAATGAAAGAAAAAAATAAATAAAAACAATCAGCACACCTATAAAAATATAAAAATTGCTGAATATATATATATAAAGTAAAAAACAAATTAATTTATCAAAAGAATTTACGAAAACAATTTCTCTATTTCAATTAAACAAATTTTGCTTAATTTGAAGTCCCCACAATTTATATACGGCAAGCATAATAAACTTAAACAGACCGAATTTGACCCAGTATATATTAGTGTGTTTCACGAATATTTTTCGACTTTAAACCTTTAAATTAACTTAAAATTATAAAGCGAACTAAAACTACAAAGCGATGCCTGTAAATGCATTATTTTCATCCAGTCAAAAAATAATCTTAAAAACTCGAATAGATTCTAGAAAATTATACTACTTCTTTATTGAATCTCTTAGAATGCTCTAATATATATATATATATATATATATATTATATATATATATAATATATATATATATTTATATATATATATATATATATATATATATACACACACACATACATTTTTTATTACCTAAAAATGCGTCACCATGCACTCAAACATTTTAAACCTTGATAAAAATCAACGCGAAAAAGAAACAAACAACTCTCGAATTCCGACTCTCATTTTGACTCCACATTATTACGGCTTCGACAAGACGACTCAGACAAATTTTGAGTCAAAGCGGTTTGGATGCCTAGAATCCAACGAGAAGAGGAAAAAAAATTTGACCGCGAAAATTACGAAAATGCTCGCTATGAGAAGAAATTTTGAAATGATGGGCGCCATCTTGAAAAACAGTTACAATGATTTGATAAGGAATGAGAATCAAAACTTGCTTGCAAATGAGATAAAACAATGCATTTTGCTATTTAAATATTCGAGCCAGAATATTTATTAATGCTATGATACGGGTAGCAACAATTTTGACCGAAATATATATATATATATATTATATATATATGAGAAAAGTTCAGAATGGAAGGGCTTTATAGCCCGTAATTAAATTTTTTTTTGTTGTCGAAAGACAAGAAAAACTATGATTAGCAGAGATAAAATTGGGGCAATTCGCGTATGTTTGAGATATACATGTATTTATAAAGTACAGGGTGTCCCAGAATTAACTATCTATTTCAATGAAATCGGACAAATTTTTTAAAAACACACTTTTATTTATGTTTATCATGTTTAATATGTGTTAAAAATGTATAAATTTCTAAATTTTTTTCATAATTTTATTTCATAATTTTTTCATAGTTTTTCAGTTTTATTTTTAGAATGGCAAAGAAACTCTCCAAAAGTTAACGTGTGGCTTGGAATGACCAAATCCAAAATTTATGGCCCATTCTTCTTTGCGGAAGCAACTGTAACAGGTACCGTCTACCTTGATATGCTTCAGCAGTTTCTCGAACCACAGCTTCTTGATGATGGCATTCTTGATAATGTTGTGTTTCAACAAGATGGAGCACCATGTCATTTTGCTCTAATTGTTCGAGAATACCTCAACAGACGCCTTCCGAATCGGTGGATTGGACGTGGAGGACCTCGACCTTGGCCTCCGCGTTCTCCGGATTTGACACCCCTGGATTTCTTTGCCTGGGGTTTCATAAAAACAAAGGTTTATCGCCAAAAGATCAATAGTTTAGCTGAACTTAAAGAACGCATCCAGTTGGCAGTACGGGAGATAACACCTGAAATGCTTCAAAATGTGTTTCGCAGCGCTGAGGATAGATTTGAAATTTGCAGAGATACAGACGGTGCACATGTTGAAACTTCTCAATAAAGTTTTGACTTATGATTTATAAATCTATTTGTTTTTGTATCATAATTTAGTAATAAACACAAAATTATGTCAGTTTTTATTAAATTTGTCCGATTTCATTGAAATAGATAGTTAATTCTGGGACACCCTGTACAGCGAAGCGAGTGTAAAGAGAATGATGAAGGATAAATAGAAATGGAATAGAGAAAGAGAAAATAGCATAAAAAGCAACATAAGAAAGGTAAAAAGGTCTTAATTACTACATTTTGGTGGCAGGCGATGTTCCTTTATATAAAATTAAGGGTTTTCCCACATTGCCTTATATTTTGGTCAAAATTGTTGCTACCGGTATTACAGTATTAATAAATATTCTGGCTCGAATATTTAAATAGCAAGATGCATTATGTTATCCCATTTGCAAGCAAGTTTCGATTCTCATTCCTTATCAAATCATTGTAACTGTTTTTCAAGATGGCGCCCATCATTTCAAAATTTCTTCTCACAGCGAGCATTTTCGTAATTTTCGCGGTCAAATTTTTTTTCCTCTTCTCGTTGCATTCTAGACATCCAAACCGCTTTGACTCAAAATTTATCTGAGTCGTCTTGTCGAAGCCGTAATAATGAGGAGTCAAAATGAGAGTGGGAATTCGACAGTTGTTTGTTTCATTTTCGCGCTGATTTTTATACGGCAAGGTTTAAAATGTATGAGTGTATGGTGACGCATTTTTAGGTAATAAAAAATGTGTGTGTGTGTATATATATATATATATATGAAAATTATTCCACGAAAGTAACATATGAAAAATATTGATGATGAATAAAAACACGAAGGAAAGGAAACAGCGTGGCGCTTTCGTCTAATGACATCCTTAAGAACACTGAAGTAAATAAAGAGTTCAAGACTATATATAGGTTACAAAAAAAAAAATATATATATATATATATATATATATAATAAATATAGAAATAAAAATTGTGGGAGGAGCATACAAATTTGTAAGGAAAACTACCAATTTTAGCACTTTGCCCGAATTCAACACAATATCAAATGGATTGTTTACAACCAATTTTATAGATAAGGCCTGAGTGATACATAGGTCACAAAAAAAATAAATAAATAAAAAAAATAAATAAATAAAATAAAAATAAAAATTGGAAGAGGAGCATGCAAATTTATAAGGGAAAATTACCAAAGTTTTAGCACTCTGCCCTTCTTGTCTAAATCCGTTCTGAACGAATTCAAAACAACAGGATCGAGTTGAAAAAGACCTTTGCTCATGATAAATTTATTTGTAAGTTGGATAATAGCAGACTCAAGAATATTTCTATTAACAATGTTGCTAGAGTGAAACAAAACTGAAACATTATTCCAAGCAATACAATGGGATAACTCTGACAAATGGACAAAAAATTGCACTGGGCGACTGTCCCGTTCTAACGGAATATTGATGCTGTTTTACACGCGTGTGCAAATCCTTTTCCGTCTGACCAATGTAAAAGGAATCACATTGTTTACAACCAATTTTATAGATAATGCCTGAATTATTGGTATGGCTATTTTTTACTGTGATATTTTTCACAATATTGTTATATGAAAATATTGCATTAATATCCAAAAGTTTAAGTACATTAGCAATGCCTAAAAAGCCCGGGAAAAATGGAAGTACTAAAATATTCTTTGACAAAGTGCGAGTGTTATTATTCACACGATAGAAGGTTCGTTTCGCCTTGTTAAGACAAGATTCCATAAACGCAGGTGGGTAGCACAGATCACTTCCAATACCGTTGATTTTTTCCAATTCGGCATCGATGTATTTCGGACTGGCGATCTTAAGAGCGCGGAGAAACAGTGAAGAAAATATGGCCTTCTTAATGGGGGTGTCATGTCCCGAGTGAAAGTGTACGTAGGACAAATTGTTTGTTTTTTCCGACAGTCTTGTCCCCCATTCTCGGAACTATCTCCGATTCACATGTAAAAAATTCCATGGATCTTACTGAAAAATTGAATAATGTACACACTGAAACCAACGATAGATTGATCAGTTTTGACGTTTGTTCATTGTTTACAAAAGTGCCGATTGACTATATGCTTGACTTTCCCGAGAATTACATTAGTACGACCTGCCACTACTTGCACATATCGTTTTGGAACTTATTAAGCTTTGCATCAAAGACTGTAAATTCACTTTCAATAGCGAGTATTATCAACAGGTTTTTTGGATGGCCATGGGCAATAGGGCATATCATACTCTGGGTTCAGGGTTGAAATTTTGGAAAAACAAAGTGGCTAATATGTATTCCTATGTAAAAATTAATTCTAAGATGGGTTTATTATTTGCAACTTTTCCGAAAAATCTCATTTTCATGGTCAAAATCGCGATTTTCTGATTTGAAGGCTGCCTAACGCAGCCTCAGGGCACCCAAACCAAAGCGCGCAGCTGTTCTGCATATGATTTAGTCTAAAAGCTGCTTTTCTGACCTCATCCTTGCTTTCTTGCGTGTTTCAACACCTCTGGGTGCTGAAAAAATGTTTAGATTTCACGTAAAACTTAAGAATTTTAAGTTTTTCTTCAAAGAATAGGCGCGGCTCACCAGCTCTACTCTGATCGAGTAGCGGGAGACTTGCCACCTCCACGTGTAGGTTTACACGCCTGTTCTTCCTGGATCCCTGAAAAGCGTGGCCTCATAAGATCTTATATTATGATCTTATGAGGACTTTCAGCTCTTATGAGCATTAACGATGGCTTCAGCCTCTTCATCAGCCACTCGAACCTGAAAAGCTCTTAAGTATGTCCTGCTTCGATCTGAACACTGGGAGCATTTCTCGATGGTCTATCCTGGCTCTCACCCACCCATCTCTCCTCTCGTGACCGTACACAGCTTGGGAAGCAGTTGAGACTTCCTGTACAGCTCTCTCGCAGGACTGAGTATGAACAGAGAAAGCGTCCACTTTGAGTGGAGTTTTCCTGAGATCCTCGAGCTCAGTCAAGGTCATCTTGCAGGTGAAAATAGGCTCGTAAATATTCTCTGATTCCCAGTTGATGAGATCCTCAGGTGAAGTGGCTTGCAGATTGACTTTGGGATTTTTATGGGGCCTCACTGTCGTATCACCAAAGTCTCTTCCTTCTCTGATCTTCTCTATCTGGCTCACAGCAAAAGCTCTCTGATGCTCATCCTCACTGCACAGGAATGAAGCCAGGATGTTCTCAGGATGTGCGTGGTAAGCTCCTCTTATCACTGCAGCAGAGATGATGTTCCTGACCTCGGTAGTCTGGTTCCTCAGCAGCCTCAGGCTTGAAAAAACGTGTGCAGGACCAAATTTGAGGTGGTGCTTCACTTTGATGTCGTAGTACATTTTGAAGTAGAAGTTAAGGCAGAACTTCACGAGGACCTCGAGCCTCCTCAACACCTCCCCCTTCAGTCCGTGCTCCCTCATCCACAACAGCAAGATGGCCTGTGCAGTAGTGAGCCACCTGGATTGGTTCAGAGGTCCGCACTTGAGACCAGCCAACTGTGGACTGAGACTTCCAGACTTGATGGCTTTGATCAGAAGATAGCAGTTGTGCTGGTCTGTGGAGAGAGATTTGACTATCTCTACTGGCAGCTCTATGATATCTTCAGTTCCTTCCACTGGTTTGAAGTTGAAGTTGACCTCAAGTTCATTCACTTTCTCAAGAAGTTTTCCAATAGGCCCACTGAAGCCTGACCGGGGAGTTACAGGGCCGTCCAGCTTGATGATTAAGTGCCTCAGGGGGAGCTCGTTCACATGGAGCTGACAGATCATCCAGTGGCACTTGCGACCCAGCATCTTCTCCAATAGGGCTATGGCGCCTCCAGACCACCCCGTGTTGGTGTTGGTAGAGTCTCCTCCAATCATTACAAGGCTCTCGTCAGCTCCGTGATCCAGAAGCCACTCATGCAGGCCCTGAGCGATCTTATGAGCAGGCTTTTCTCCTTCCTCAGGTTCCTCGGGAGTGAAATGGAAGAGGTACTTTCCTTGAGGCTCCCACGTGATAGTGTAATGCTCCTCGATCACTTTGCCAGGATGAAATCTCCCTGTCACTTCGTCATATTTCAACACCTTTGTGTTCCTATCCTGCTTGCCATCAAAGAATATCCCAGAGATCTTCTCCTCCTCTGACCTCTGCGTGAGAGCTTCAACTGATGAGGCCATTACTTCCTCCTTGGCCCTCCAGACTTTCATGCCATCTATGGCCAAGTAAGCCTTGTCTTTGGAAAGATGACCGGCCTTGATGAGGTCGTTCAGGAAGCCAGTGGCAACTGCAGCTGCCGGAACATTTGCCACCCTGTACCTCAAAGCTGCTGAAGCTGTCCCTTGGATCTTCATGTAGTTTCGTGTAGCAGAAGTTGGAGTTTCGGCAGGTACTTCAGCGGGAACGTCCATAGGAGCTTCAGTAGCCTCAGCATTGCCAGAGGCTTCTTTTGCAGCTTCTTCCAAGTTTGGCTCTTCGTCCTCCTCAAAGTCTTTCATGAGAAGCTCCTCATTAGTAGCCTCCTCTTTCTTCTTCCTCTTCACAGCAGAAGCTTCTTCAGCCTCCTTCCTCTTCGCTGCTTTGATCTGTCTCCTGCTGTCTTCGAAGTCTACAGAAGACATCTGGATTCCTGAAGCTTCGGAAGTCTTCACTCTCTGGTAGTACAGCCACTGATGGTCTAGTTTAGGAATCTTCACCTCCAAAGGACAGTTACAGTTCACATGGGCCTTGAGGGAGCATCCTGAGCATCCACTCCCCTCTGAGCCGCACAAGAAGATCTGATGCTTGCAAACGCAGACTTCACAGAGTTTATCCAGATCAGCCATCCTCTTCTCCTGGGTAGCAGACTTAACTCTCTCGTTCACAACGTCTGTCATCTCCTTCCATTTCGACAAGATCTTATATGAGAGCGATTTTTTCATGATTGTCACAGGCGGGGAGAACTTTACATTCGAATTCCTCTACTGAGTCATCACGAGTGAAGCCAGCTCGTCAGTCATCTCTCGGATAGGGTATTTAGACCTTTGGATGTCATGAATGAGGAAGTTTTCCTCCTGCAGACGAATCCCTCTCTGAGGAACGACTCTCCAAGTCGGCACCTCGCTGGGAATGAACTCCTTCCCCAGGCCCACAACATCCGAGAGCTTTGAACCTGACATTTTCCTGGTTTTGGGGGCAGATTCGGCCATCACGTCTAGTCGGTGCTTATTCTCGCTCTTGTCCAATCTGTAACAAATTCATAGAAGTATGTTTAGTGTTCTTTCGCCATAAATATAGACAAGGAATATAATTTTTGGTTATAATCATGGTTGCCAACCGGCATTTTTAATTACCAAATTAACCTAAATTTGGTAATGAATATTTATTTTGGTAATAGAAAACTGAATTTGGTATTGCAAATTTAATTTAAAATTCATAATAATGGTGAAACATAAGCTTAACCCTTTGTCATTCAGTACCATTTAATTTTAGCGTAGGTTCATTTTTTTACTTGAAATATGCATAGGAGCTATATATAAGCATTTTTAGCAATCTTGTTTTTGTAAGAACATTTTTAAATGAAATAATTTATGTGTCCATTAGTCAACAAAGGTCTAATAAGGTAATTAGTGGGTGGTAGTTAGTACTCTCTCTCTCTGTCTCTCTCTCTCTCTCTCTCTCTCTCTCTCTCTCTCTCTCTCTCTCTTATATATATATATATATATATATATAATATATATATAATATATAATATATATATATATTATATATACATATAAAACAGTACATAAAAACAATCGTAATGAAAAATTCATTTCATGTATCCAATGGGACACACGTGTTATCATAGACAGAAATTCACCCTATGAAAACTTTGTGTCCATTTCGAAACGAACTTTGAATAAAGACTTTTTTTCACAGTTATTAAAAATATTCCTTAAGCAAAGTAAACAGGGAGCTTCCTTAATACTTCTAGAATGAAATTATAGTTAAAACAAATATAATAATGGTGATTAAACTTAGGAAAATTACAAAAAACACTTACAGAAAAAAATGGCGTCCACTCACTTCTACTTCACAATTATAACTGGCATAATTGCTCAGACCCATCTATTGAGAGAATGTTGAACTTCGCCTTCTGCGTCCAAATGGTTACAAAGTTTCAAATGATGTAGATTTTTTTTCTTATTTATGTATGTACTAAACCTGTGTAAGAGTTAAGCAAAGTTAATATGTCTAAATGGCAACAAATTACGACAAAGGGTTAAAAATATGAGGTTGTGTTCAATTGAATATTCGATATTTCAACATAGAACAGAAAACCGCAATTTTGAACATGATAAAGCGATTTTTGGGAAAGGTTGCAGAATAGAAACCCCTCTTAGAATTAAAATTTACATAGAAATATATATTAGCCAGTGTGAAATTTGGACTCAGAAAAGTATATGCATTAATGGGCAACCCCTTGTTGCCCCTCCTCTCCAATATTTATATGGAGTTTTTCAAAATTACTTACATTCCGAGAATCCTGGGGGTTGGCATCCCATGGTTGCGGTACGTCGATGATATTTTGTGTATCTGGCCCATGAATTGTGACCTGGATGACTTCCTCCTTCAGTTAAATGATCAAGTCCCCTCCATTAAGTTTACTTTAGAAGTGGAACAAGATAACTCAATCCCGTTTTTGGATGTGCGTGTACATAGGGAAAGCCCAGGTTTTAAGTTTAGTATCTATCGGAAAAAAAAAACAATTTGTCCTACGTACACTTTTACTCTGGACATGACACCCCAATTAAGAAGGCCATATTTTCTTCAATGTTTCTCCGCGCTCTTAGGATCGCCAGTCCGGAATACATCGATGCCCAATTGGAAAAAATCAACGGTGTTGGAAGTGATCTGTGCTACCCACCTGCGTTTATGGAATCTTGTCTTAACAAGACAAAAGAACCTTCTCTCGTGTGAATAATAACACTCGCACTTTGTCAAAGAATATTTTAGTACTTCCATTTTTTCCGGGCTTTTTAGGCATTGCTAATGTACTTAAACTTTTGGATATTAATATAGTATTTTCATATAACAATATTGTGAAAAATATAGTAAAAAATAGCCCTACCAATAATTCAGGCATTATCTATAAAATTGGTTGTAAACAATGTGATTCTTTTTACATTGGTCAGACGGGAAAGGATTTGCACACGCGTGTAAAACAGCATCAATATTCCGCTAGAACGGGACAGTCGTCCAATGCCCTTTTTGTCCATTTGTCAGAGTTATCCCATTTTATTGATTGGAATATTGCTTCAGTTTTGTTTCACTCTAGCAACATTGTTAATAGAAATATTCTTGAGTCTGCTATTATCCAACTTACAAATAACTTTAACATGAGCAAAGGTCTTTTTCAACTCGATCCTGTTGTTTTGAATTCGTTCAGAACAGATTTAGGCAAAGGCAGATTGCTAAAACTTTGATAATTTTCCCTTATAAATTTGTATGCTCCTCTTACAATTTTTATTTTGTTTATTAATTTATTTTTTTTATTTATTTATTTATTTTTTGTGACCTATATATCATTCAGGCATTATCTATAAAATTGGTTGTAAACAATCCATTTGATCTTGTGTTGAATTCGGGCAAAGTGATAAAATTGGTAGTTTCCCTTACAAATTTGTATGCTCCTCCCACAATTTTTATTTCTATATTTATTATATATATATATATTTTTTTTTTGTAACCTCTATATAGTCTTGAAATCTTTATTTACATCAGTGTTCCTGAGGATGTCATTAGACGAAAGCGCTTGAGCATCACTCTGTTTCCTTTCCTTCGTGGTTTTATTCATCATATATATATATATATATATAATATGTATACACAGTAGATCATTCTAAGAGATTCAATAAAGAAGTAGCAAAATTTTCCAGAATCTATTCGAGTTTTTAAGATTATTTTTTGACTGGATGTAAATAATGCATTTACAGGCATCGCCTTGTAGTTTTAGTTCGCTTTATAATTTTAAGTTAATTTAAAGGTTTAAAGTTGAAAAATATTCGTTAAAAACACTAATTTATACTGGGTCAAATTCGGTCTTTTTAAGTTTATTATGCTTGCCGTATATAAATTGTGTGAGACTTCAAAATAAGCAAAAAATTTTAATTGAAATAGAGAAATTGTTTTCGTAAATTCTTTTGATAAATTAATGTGTTTTTAACTTTATATATATATATTCATCAATTTTTATATTTTTTATAGGTGTGCTGATTGTTGTTGTTTATATTTTTCTTTCTTTCATTTTCAGGACAATTCCGAGTGAAGTTTTGTATGGTTAGGCTGTTTAAACCTTTTTTTATTCTGAAATTAGATTTTACTGTGTTGAGAAGTGTTTTAACATTTTATTTCAGAAGTGGTTCGAATTCAAACGTTAAACTGTAGGTCTAAGATGGAGTGACACGCTTAACCTTCGCCGGAATGAGCATTTCTGTAGTAATTGATAAATATTATTTTCACAAGGTGATTCTGTTATTCTCGGTAAACCGTCTTTTTATAGGTGTACTGATTGTTGTTGTTTATTTTTTTCTTTCTTTCATTTTCAGGACAAATCCGAGTGATGTTTTGTATGGTTAGGCTGTTTAAATATTTTTATTATTTTGAAATTAGATTTTATTGTAAACCGAGTTATTCCGCCCCCGAGTGATATTTTGTGTGATTAGGCTGTTTAAAATTTTTTTTATTCTGAAGTTAGATTTTGTGTTAAGGAGTGTTTTAACATTTTATTTTAGACGTGGTTCGGATTCAATGTTAAACTGTAGGTCTAAGCTGGAGTGGCACGCTGGACCTTCATTTCATTATAATGAACAATTTGAATAGGTACGGGTTTGTATATTATTATTTTTATTATTATTATATATATATTTATATATACACAAACTCAGAATGGTCCCGTGAGAAACTTATATGTTAAACACAGACCGTGCATGGAACAAGGAACTCTTCTGGGAAAATTAAATCCACTATAGTCCGAATAAGTAATGGTAAATGACAAATACCATAGTTTTTCTTTTTCATGATGCTAGCACCGCGAGAGACCCGTTGCCCACGTCGGGCTAGCATCATGAAAAGAAAGACTATGGTATTTGTCATTTACCATTACTTATTCGGACTATAGTGGATTTAATTTTCCCAGAAGAGTTCCTTGTTCCATGCACGGTCTGTGTTTAACATATATATATATATATATATATATATATATATATAGCGCTTCGGTGATGTAGTGGTTAGCGGCGCTGACTACGAATTCATCGGCCATGGGTTCGAGACCTGACGGCAGCCGGCGTGCAGCAAAACCCAGTTGTTCATCCTCCCATGCCATAAATAAAGTGGTTGGTAGATAAATGGGTACCCTAGTTGGCCTAGTGGTTAAGACGCTGGGGTGCTGATGGGACGTGGTTCGGATTCCACGCTAAACTGTAGGTCTAAGGTGGAGTGAAAAGCTTGACCTTCGTCAGAATGAACAATTCTGGCGGAAGCTAACCGAAGGTTTATATATATATATATATATATATATATATATATATATACACTCCTCGTTCGTAGTTCTTATGCTATTATTATTTTTTATTGCATATATTCCTTCGCTTGTATCGGAATGTATATTTATTTTCAATATATATTTCGTGAAATTGGATCCAATAATTTGTCTAAATAAATAGTGATGTGATGGTGTTTTATTTAATTCTTTTAGATGTATATGTGAACGTTATTATTATTTAATTATACTAAATGGCTGGTTAGGCCTTCTAAGTCAACTGGCGGGTTATGCCAACTGGCATTTTAAGTCAGCTGACGGGGACAAACGCACACAAATGCATGTACACCTTCGACTAGGATTATGCCAATCCAATAATTCGTCTAAATAAAGAGTGATGTGGTGGTGTTTTATTTAATTCTTTTGGTTGTATATATAAATGTTATTATTATTATTATTATTTAATTATACCAAATGTCTGGTTAGGCCTTCTAAGTCAACTGGCTGGTTAAGCCAGCTGACGGATTATGCCAATCCAATAATTCGTCCTTATTTTATTATTATGTTTGGTTGCATATATTTCTTCGCTTTTATAGGAATGTATATTCATTTTCAATGTATTTCGTGAAATTGGATCCAATAATTTGTTTAAATAAGCAGAGTGATGTGATGGTGTTTTATTTAATTCTTTTGGATGTGGATATATAAACGTTATTATTATTAGGCCTTCTAAGTCAACTGACAGGATTATGCCAATCCAATAATTCGTCTAAATAAAGAGTGATGTGGTGTTGTTTTATTTAAGTCTTTTGGTTGTATATGTAAACGTTATTATTATTATTTAATTATACCAAATGGCTGGTTAGGCCTTCTAAGCCAACTGACGGATTATGCCAACTGGCGGGTTAGGGCAGGATATATGTTTTAATTAAATAAATAGTGCAAACTGACAACTCAGCTTTCTAAGCCAACTGGCTGATTAAGCCAGAATATGTTTTAATTAAATAAACAGCGCAATCTGGCAACTCAGCCAGATAAGCCAACTGGATGATTAGGAACATATTAAGACAACGGTTGCTCGGCTGAAGTCTTAATATGCGCTTGGCTCCTGCCAGGCGAACACCTCTCTTCTTTTCTCTCCTTCTCCTCTCTCTTTCTCTTGGGGGATAACTCCGCCTCAAAGTTGCATAATCTTTTGTTGATCTTACAACATTCCCCCTCCCCCTTTGGTGCATAACAACTTGCAGCATTCCCCCTTGTTGCATAACAACTTGCAACATTCCCCTCCCCCTTTGCAACATTCCCTCCCCACTTGTTGATCAATATTGCATTGCAACATTCCTGCACTCTCCCATTTTGCGGTCATACTACTAGTGGCAACTGAAATTTAACGTAGACAAGTGTAGTCATCCATATAGGCTATCATAACAGTAAATTTAATTATACTATGGGAAATAGTGTATTAAACAAAGCCTCTAAGAAAAAGATTTAGGTGTCTTGTTACAAACTGCTTAAGGTTCTCAAAAACATGTTCAGTCACAAGCAGTAAAGATAATAAAGTATCTCATAATTTTCAAAATAAATCTAAAGATATTTTGTCAGTACATAAGGTGCTTGTTAGGCTTCACTTAGAATATGCTGCACAGTTTTGGTCCCTCTATATGAGTCAGGGTATAGAAATGGTAGTGTTGAGCGCCGCGCAACAAAGCTTATTCCAACATTACGTGATAAACTTTACGAAGACAGAGTCAAAGAACTGAATTTGTATACCTTAGGAAAGCGGTGTTTGAGAAGCGAATTAATTCATTTTTTAACTAGGGATGGGAATTATGAGAAACGTTGATTTTAAAATAAGGGATAGAAGATTTGTGACAAACGGTGCGAGGGGCTTTTTAACCCATAAGATAGTCAATAGGTGAAATAGCCTCCCCGCGTAGGTCGTGACAAATACTTCGGTAAATATGTTTAAATAGGTTGAATAGGTATTTTAGTAGCTTAAATTTGCATTAAAGGGTGGGTAAATTACGGAATTTTTTTTAACATAATGATTAGCCCGGTTTACCTTTTGTTTTGAATAGAGTAAGAGTGGCTGATCGGGTCTGGTTGCAAGGTAGTTGGAGTTCTCAGATGATACCCCCACTGGAAAGCTTGATGATAATTCTCGGGAGGAAAAACCTCCGAAAAGCTAATTAAGTTTAAACGATGGCTATTCTTCAGTTACACAGTGTTATAGAGGCAGTGATATCCCTTTAAATGTAAATGCAGTAGGAGGGGCTGGTCTGGTTTGGTTACAGAGCACTGGATGTTGCTAGTGTGAGAACGCTCTGGCGTCAAAACCTCCGAATAGCTATATTAAATTATTTTGGAAAGCTACTCCTCTCCCCATCCCCTCTTTTTTCTTTTTTGTCCCTTCCCTTTTTTATGTCATTTACAAAGGGGACTGCTTGTAGCGAAGGCTAGTCAAAATAGAATAAAAGTAGTAATTTTTTTTTGTCAAAAAATGTAGTTGGAGGCGCTGGTCTGGTCTAGTTCTCTGATGATACCCCATTGGTAGAAACGAGAAGTTTGATTAGAACTCTCGGGAGTTAAAACCTCCGAATTGATGTTTTCAATTTCAGGAATGCTACTTGGGTATACAGTGTAGGATTGTTAGTAGTTTTTAGGAAATCGCGATATATTTAAATTAGCTAGCTAGAGAAATTTTCAGTTTTATTTAGACGAAGTGATATTCCATTTTTACAATAAGTGTAGTAGGAGGTGCTGTTGTTTACTCTTCTCCTTGCTTATGTCTTCTTCCGATGAGCAACGTTTACGATAACGTTTCAATAATTTCTGATCCCTCTAGCTCCCTTTGTTCTCTCAAGTTGCTTTCTGTTGCTTTGGCCTCATACGCATCAAAGCAATTATCCCAATAAAAAGTCTTATCCTCATCAGTCATTTTGACCCCAAATTCTTCTGCAAGTCCTGCTTCGTAATCCTCATCGTCAGTTCTAATGTTGTAGGCGTTCTTAGTGAGCTAATCATTAAAGCCGCTCGCGATTTGGTACCATTCGACACTTTTAGGTTTTTGTTGGCAGCATTTATTCTTTCTCAGTTTGTTAAAATATTCATAAACGTCTCTTATTTTTTTCGTCACTGTTTTTTCATGCATGGGGTAAACATTTTTATTAATCCAATCTCGTCTTAGTTCATTTGCAACTATCTTGCTGGCATCATCTCGAATCATTGACTTTTTCTCTCCTTTTACTCCTGTTTTGCAAAGTGCAAGCATCCTACCAATCACAACTGTCCCTGGTGGCAACTTTCCAGTCGGTCTAAATTCACCCACCTCTTTATAGGTTTCCCCCAAAAGTTCTTTTCTGGCGGCACTGCGTGATTTCCTTTCACCAGCCATCATTACCAATCAGCAGTCACTAAGCATTAGGATCTGCAAGTACAGTAAAATCCCATTAGTCGGCATATAACACCGAAATATGATTGGTAATACAAATTATAGTCATACTGGATGTATCATAGTATATATTATTATTGCTAAAGTAGATTATATCAAATATTGTATTTGATATATTATTTACTATTATTATTAAAGTATATATACTATATTATTATTAAAGTAATATATGCAATTATAATTAATGTAAAGTAGCACAACATCGATAGTACAAGAAACCACAAAAGAGAAAGCAGCAAAACACCAGAACACCAGAACAAGCGAAAACACTACAGTAAGCCTAAATAAAACATCAATATTATGACACACTAGAGACTTAACAACATTGAAGAATGAACATAACCATGATTAAAAATATAGCAAGCATTTATCAACTAATTATATTTTTTATCAGTTATAAAGGTTTGGAGGTGGGAGGCCTCATTTATCCTTTATGTTCGATATGGATCGGGCATTTTTTCAAATTTTTCGTCATCTATCTGCTTAACCACACTCCTAATGTCTCTCATTTGTTAATTTTCGAGTTCAGCGCCCATGAAAACATGAAAAGCCATATTACATGTGAAGGGTAGCGGTTTTTTTTTTAATCATTAAAACAAAGAATCGATTTTTTGGCCACCATTTTGAAAAAAAAAACCACTGAACCAGGTTAAAAATTAATTTTAAGTCCAAGAACTAGCGGATTCGTATTCAGCAGCCAAAATGGCCATAAAAACCACTCGTCCTAAAAGAAATGTTAGATTCCCCCACCTCTAATAATAAATAAATAAAAATAGCCTTAAAAAATTTAGGGTGAAATTAAATGATGTGATCTTGTGTTTCGTGCTATCTTTTATTTTCCACTCTATTTTAACAAATAACTGGGTACAAGAGATAAGTTTATGAATGATGTGAATGAACTCTGAAGTTATTCTTTTCATGTTATCATTTCTCAGTATTCTTTAAACTTCCGTTGAACACATACAACCTATTTTGTAATAACTAATATATTTATTAACTTTATTCCATTTAGTATTTCATGAGTGTAAAGTAGTGGAATACGTAATAAATAAAAGCATTTTATACATAATAAATCTAAAACATTATTACATTTCCTGAAATAAGTATTTTAACATTAACTTCTGAGCCAAAGGCGTTTTGTATCGTAAAATAATAATTTATAAATGTTATCTTTTATGCAAATACAAAATGGGTTAGAAATTTTACCCTTAAAATAATAAAATAATGTAAAATTGTTAATAGTTCTCGCAGCGCGCATTTCCGCAGTATCATAATATTATATATATTTCAACCTTTCAAAGGTTCCGTGCCATGATTCCTCATTTCACGAAGGTCAAGCTTCTCGCCCCTCCTCTCGAGTTGGCCTGGTGAAGTAGTGAGTTGGTTTCTTGTACTCTCCACCTTACATAGCCAGGTACACCCGGCTCATCGGGTATTGTTCTAAGCCAGGCGTCTAATCTTCTTTTGAAGATGTCCACTGCGACACCATTCGTGTTCCTTAGGTTTTTGGGCAACTGATTAAACAGTTTTGGTCCTCTCACAACAAAACTATTTTCTTTTAGGGTTAAGGATGTTCCCTGTCTCGACTTTAATTTGGGAACACGATACAGTCTTCCTTTTCTACTTTCCACTGTTGTTTGGGGGGAATATTAGGGTTCACAGTAATATTAGGGACTAGTTTCCCCATTATTTTCCAAGTGTAAATAATGGTGTATCTCTCTCTTCTCCTTTTCACTGAATATAGGTTTAGTTCGCGTAACCTTTCCCAGTAATTTAGTTCTTTGTACCCATTGATTTTGGCTGTGAAGCTTCTCTGAATCCCTTCTAGCTATCTTTTTTAGCTATATTTTTTATATGGGCATGTTAGGAACGACCAGTATTCCAATTTGGGTATGATCATTGTTTTCAGTAGAGGAATCATTATATTCCTATCCCTTCGTTTAAAGGTTCTCAGTCTGCCCAGTTATTCTCTTTGCTCTGTTTACTGCTATCTTATTTTGTGTTTCAAATTTCGCATCGTCAGTCATTACAACTCCTAAACCTTTTGCTTTAGAATTTCTCTGAATTTCCTGTCCATTTGGGATATAGTATTCCATGGATTTTAGGTCTTCTCTTTTTCCGTACCGTAACAGCTGAAATTTCTCAGTGTTTAAACTTCATATTGTTGTTTTCCGTCCACTTGTAGATTCTGTTCATGTCAGTTTGTGGAGATCCTATATCTTCTGGGTTTCTTATTTTTCTACTGATCTTTCTGTCATCGGCAAAGGATGTTACTGTGCTGTCTCTGGTAACGTCCTCATCTATGTCAGTTAGCATGATTATGAAGAGTTTTGTAGCTAATACTGTTCCTTGTGGTACTGAGCTGAGGACCTCTGATTCTGATGAAGATACTCCTTGTACTGTAACGACTTGCCGCCGCTCACTAAGGAAATTATATATCCATTCCCCTACTTTTCCTGTTATTCCCATATATTTCAGTTTATGTATTATGATTCCATGATCACACTTGTCGAACGCTTTGGCAAAGTCTGTGTATCGTTTTCATTACTTTCAAGTGCATCAATAATGTTGTTGTAGTGTTCCATTAGTTGTGATAATTTTCTGGGTTTCCAAAAAGTCAGATTTTCTGTCTAACTATTCTTTCAAATATTTTAGTGAGATGAGATGTAAGCGACACTAGCCTATAGTTTTTGGCCTCGGATCGATCTCCTCCTTTATATATTGGGACTATGTTCGCGCTCTTCAGGATGCCCGTATTTCTCCCGTATCTAGTGATTGTCTCCATATCCAACAAAGGGGCTCAGCGATTGCATTCTTGCAGTTTTTGATCAATGTGGCATTCCATTTATCCGGTCCTGCCGCTGAGTGTGCTTTTAGTTTCCCTATAGCTTGTGTAATATCATCTGTCGTAAAGTCGAAGTCCGTTATACTTTCCCCTTGTAATTCTTCAAAGAACGCGTTTCTATCGCATATCAGTTTGTCAGTTTTTGGGATACTAAAAGATGATTCGTACTGAGCTCTTAATGTTTCAGATACTTCTGTTAGATCATCAGATAAAGCACAGTTCTCGTTTTTCAGAAGTTCGATATATATATATACACAGTGGCGCTCATAAGTATTAGCACAGAGACATATTTCATTATATTCGTTCTTATCTTTTGTACCATGCATTCGATAGTCACGAAAAGTTTACTGTTCGTTTGGAAAAATTCAACAAATAAAAAAATTAGTTCAACTCCAACATATAATGTAAAACATCAAAGAATTTGAGAAAAATAATAAAGTTAAAGTGCAAAGCTTTTCGTACATTTATTTACAAAATTATTTAATACTTTGTGTGTTCACCATAGGCTTGAAAATTTTAGAAATTTTATCAGTAGTTGGCTGTTCGACCAACAGAACGCTGACCAGGTCGTGGTGTATTGGGACGACGGCGGTGAAATTCTTCAGCTGTCTGTCTTTGGCTAAGGCCAGAAGCATGCAAAACAACAATTTCGGCCTTTTCCTGAGGTGTAACTCGCTTCCATATTAGCCATTACGTGTCATTCTACCTGCAACAAAAAAATGCCCCAAAGCAAGACATCAATTTGAACATTTGTTTTAGTTCTAATATAAATTTAATTTAAAATAAATTCTCCTATAAGACCGAACTCATGAGACACCCTTTATATATATATACACGAGGATACTTCAATAAGTATCCGCACTTTTTATTTTAGTGATAATATAGTATATATAATATATACTCGTAATAACGAGCCAAACTGAGATCTACAGCCTTATTTAGGCTAGCAACGGTATAGGCTTATTTAGGCTACTCGTAGCTGTCACATATCGTACGAGTAGTGAGCATGGCTACGCTGCTTTCAATTTGTACTCTGGAAGAACAGAGATCCGCGGTTCGTTTTTCGTGGGCAGAAGGTGTGAAAGGAGCTGAAATTCACACGCGTTTATGTGCTCAGTATGGGAATAATGCGTTACCACGGCGAAGTGTGTACGAGTGGATTCAAATGTTCAACGAAGGTCGGACATGTGTGACAGATGCTCAGCGCTCAGGACGACCGTCAACATCAACCAGTGGTGACAAACAGGAAGAAGCCAGAGCCATGATTTTCGATGACAGAAGATTAACAATAAAAAAATTGCATCTTCATTAGACATCAGTCAAGGGTCAGCCTATTCGATAGTTCATAACATTCTTGGCTTTCACAAGGATTGTGCAAGATGGGTGCCAAAACAGTTGACAGAAGAGCACAAGCGTAATCGTATGGACGTCTGCTCTCGTCTTTTGGCGCGGTATCATAATGAAGGTGAAAACTTTTTGGAGCGCATTATCACTGGAGATGAAACCTGGATCCATCACGATGAACCAGAAAGCAAACGACAGAGCACGCAATGGAAGCATCCAACACCTCCCGTTGCAAGGAAGTTCAAAGCGGAGCCGTCAGCAGGTAAAGTTATGCTAACACTGTTTTGGCGTACACGAGGCCCTATCTTTGAACATTATCTATAGCGTGGAACTACAGTAACAAGTGCATCGTATTCTGACATGCTTCGGAATGAGTTAAAGCAAGCAATTCGCACAAAACGGAGAGGGAGATTGTCGGAAGGTGTTATTCTGTTAAACAACAATGCGCACCCACATACCGCTGCAAGGATTAGAAAATGCCTTCAAGAACTTAAATTTGAAGTTCTCGACCATCCAGCCTACAATCCAGACCTGGCACCTTCGGATTTTTACCTGTTTGGACCACTAAAAGACGCTTTGAGAGGTCAGCGATTCCAAGGCGATGATGACCTGAAGGAGGCGGTGCATGACTGCTAGACACACAGCCAAAAACATTCTTTTTTGATGGCATTAGGAAGCTTGTAGATCGCTGGACTAAGTGTATTGAGAAACAGGGAGACTATGTTGAGAAGTGATGTGTTTATAATCTACCAGATGTGAAAATAAAATTGTGAAAATAAAAAGTGCGGATACTTATTGAATTACCCTTCTGTATATTATATATATATATATATATATATATATATATATATAATATACAGGGTGTCCCATAAGTCCGGCATCATAGGAAAAATAATAAAAAAAGGCAAAACAAAAGCTTTTATTTACAGAACGTGCTCAATATGTCCACCATTGTTTTCAATACACAAATTCAGACGTGATACCCAGTCAGCAAGCACACGGTGAATGATGTCAGGAGTAATGGTGTTACATGCCCCAATAATGCGCTGCAGCAAATGTTCAACACTCCTAATTTTCTCTGCGTATACCAGCGCTTTCAAGTGGCCCCAGAGATAAAAATTTAGTGGCGTAAGATCCGGGCTTCAAGCTGGCCATTCCACAGGCCCTCGACGTCCTATCCAATGACCAGGGAATTGTTGGTACAGGTATTCCCTTACTTGGGTGCTGTAATGTGCAGGAGCGCCGTCTTGCTGGAACCATGTTGGGAAATTTCCTTCTTCGTTCAAGACACTGGGAAATGCTTCTTCCTTGAGCATACGTAGGTAGATGCCTCCAGTGACATGTTCATCGAAAAAGAGGGGGCCTATGATGCGATCCTTCCAAATGCCACACCATACCATCACCCGAGATGCACCTTGTTCCTTTGAAGAGGTATACCAGTGAGGATTGTTTTGAGACCAGTAGCGGGTGTTCTGTCGATTTACCTCACCATTTCCATAAAAAACAGCCTCGTCACTGAACAGAATGGTGGTGGATGGGAAATTGGCATCCCGAGCATATTGTTCCGTAGCCCATTCACAAAATTCCATTCGCCGGTCGGGATCATCTTCGCTTAATTTCTGTAGGATCTGAAGTTTATATGGATGCCATTTGTGAGCCTGAAGAATGCAATGGATGCTACTTTTCGACACTCCTGTCTCGGCGGACAATCGCCGAAAAGACTTATTGGGACTTCTGTTAAAATGAGCCAGGATAGCAGTCGCTGTATCATCGTCAGTGGACCTCCTTGAAGGTCCACTGCGTGGTTTATCTTCTATGGATCCTGTTTCCCTAAACTGTGCAACAAGCCTGCTAACACAACTCTGTGTTATTGGCTCGCGGTCTGGATGCAGTATGTTAAATTCAGCAGCGGCCTCTCTTTGACTCCGATTTCCTGCGAGTAGAATTATCTGGATTCGTTCTTCCTTGCTCACAGACATTATGGCCTAGAAAGAGAAAAATATGAATTATGGCTTGTAGAAATAAAAAAATATGAATTTCTCCTATGATGCCGGACTTATGGGACACCCTGTATTATATATATATATAACGTAAAGAACGACGCTTGTATAGGAGAATATTCCGCGCAAGATGAGGAGAGAGAACGAAACAAATGAAAAAATGAGGTAACCACCCGGGAATCGAACCCGGGATCTTCCGATTGCCGGTCAAATATGATAACCATTACACCATGGGCCTCACTCGAACAAATGCCGTAATTCTCCTACATACGCGCAGAAACCAATGCCCCAAGGGGGCACCTCCCGCATGCCGTACATTATATACATTTTAACTGCAAACACGCAGTATAATTAACGTAAAGAACGACGCTTGTATAAGAGAATATTCCGCGCAAGATGAGTAGAGAGAACGAAACAAATGAAAAAATGAGGTAACCACCCGGAATATTCTCCTATACAAGCGTCGTTCTTTACGTTAATTATACTGCGCGTTTGCAGTTAAAATGTATATAATGTACGGCATGCGAGAGGTGCCCCCGTGGGGCATTGGTTTCTGCGCGTATGTAGGAGAATTACGGCATTTGTTCGAGTGAGGCCCATGGTGTAATGGTTATCATATTTGACCGGCAATCGGAAGATCCCGGGTTCGATTCCCGGGTGGTTACCTCATTTCTTTCATTTGTTTCGTTCTCTCTCCTCATCTTGCGCGGAATATATTCTCCTATACAAGCGTCGTTCTTTACGTTAATTATACTGCGTGTTTGCAGTTAAAATGTATATATATATATATATATATATATATATATATATATATATACTAGGGCGGTGTAAAACTAGATAAAAAGAATTATTTCGTTTAGGAACACTGAAATTTTATTACATTTTTATTCCAAAGAAAATGGTAAAAACTAAAAAAATCTGAGATTTATTCAAACATACTTTTTTATTTTTTATAAAATAAAAGGTAAAATTGTTGTTTAGCACCCATGCAGTGACCCCCACTTCTGTTTTTTGTTTCTAGTGTAGGTTTAGCTCATCTTTCCAAATGTCCTCCTCTTGTCGCAAATGAATATTAAAAAAGTTACATGTATTTAAAGTTTACCCGATATTTTCGTTAAAACTAAAGAAAATATCATCACTTAACCTAACCAATCGTCAAGGGCGTACAGATGACCTGACCTCGCATTCAATTAACCGGGGGCAACTCACGAGTAAATAGATCACAGCACTGCATTATCACAAACTCACACTACAACAATAATATTCAAACTAAACTAGGTCTAAGTAGGCAACAAATAAACGGGTAAAATTGTCGTTTAGCATCCATCTAGTGACCCCCCACTTCTGTTTTTTGTTTCTAGTGTATTTTTAGCTCCTCTTTCCAAATGTGTGTGCAATCTCACAACCTTCACACGACATGATTCACAATACACTGGACCTTCACACGACATGATTCACAATACACTGGAATTAAAAACTACCCACGCAATGCTGCCAGACGCAAAATGGTACTGAAACATTTAAGTAGCTGTAACTTTTTTAATAGTCATTTGCGACAAATTTCGATTGCACATTTAGAAAGAGGAGCTAAACCTACACTAAAAACAAAAAAAAGTGGTGGGTCACTAGTTGGGTGCTAAAACACAATTTAACCAAATAAAAAAATGTCTGCCACTAACTACACATGACAAAAGTCTGGAGTCAAAACGAAACATTTTACAACTAAATATAGTGATGACCGTCATTAAAATAAAAAATTGTCTATTAGATTTAATTTTCATCACAATTTGAAGTTTTTTTTTAGTCGAAACCAACATTACAATTTTTAGTTGCCCTGGTATTAGTGCTACATATTAGCACTAAAAATTAAAAATGATAACATAAACTGAAAATAAAATGATCAATAAATATTCCACATTTCTAGTGTTTCAATAATATACAGAACACTACATAAAATTAGAGAATACTAATTTTATTAGAAATTAGTGACATATTAACAATCTGGCTTTCTTTTAAAATTGACACACTAGAAATTGTTATATCTGTAGCCATGCTGGAGGATGGTGTATCATGAGTAACACGTTCTTCACCTGGTTCGGCAACAAGTACATAATGCTCTTCGTTTTCTTTTTCACTATACCACCTATCACTCCCTTTAACTTTTGTCGGTGTTTGGTCCTTTTACCGTCAAAGTAATAAAAGAAATGACTTCTTCATGTTTTTCATCCTTTAATTTATTTCGAAAATTCTCTCACTTTGCTCCTATCTAAGTGAGATGGTTATTTTCTTTAGTAATTACGTCAACATCAATCAGAGTTGTATAGTCAGGTAGCTTGCGTAAATTTCTGACAGAAGGGGAATGACTAGACCAAAGCAGCAAAATTTTTGTGTGGCTCCAGTAGACCATAAACAATGAAATTTTGATAGGAACCATTAAATCATGATAATTTTTCAACCTCTTTTGATACAGAAACTTATTTTTTTAAGCCTATTAGACAAAAGTGCTGACTATGTTGTTTGAAGACAATCTTTGGACGATTTGGACGATGATAAAATTAATGGAATATCGCCATTATTGTTTATTGTTTATGTTAGGTACATTTTAGTGTCGATAAAATTGATTGCGGTTTTGAAATTTGACCTACAAAATTGAACTACCTTCCATTTATGGTTCCATATATTTTTAGAAACACCATATACATGATATGCAAGTTAAACAAAACAACATTTGGAACGCGCATAATTTGTTCGTCGATTATTGCCTAAATTTTCTAAACTGTATATATGCTGGATTCTATTGCATTATTCAGTCACAGGTTTTCAGTGAATGTGCAGTGAATTCATTTGTCACATTTGCAGCTGCAAAATTTCGTACATTTCCAGCCAGCCTTCTTGCATGAACATCTACCAGTTCAACCACCTGTGCTTTTGCAGCTACATTTCACCAGCTCACTGCAAGCTTTCGATGCCATTGGTAATGTTGTCCATACGGGTATCCACTGTGTACCTTGTCTCTTGTCCATCCCCATTCCTCTGGAGTAGGAGATTGCTGCTGAACCTGGTGACTTGTAGTCCATATCCCTCATTGGTACGTAGCACGCTTCGTGTGTTGCAGCAAAGCATCTTGAGACGGGGGTATGTGTTCCATTGTCCTGGTTTTCTGACAGATGTCTTTTCGTGCTTCACTGACAGAGTCTAGGCTGCTGGTCTTGTCATAGAGGTCCGAGGTGTACCGTTCAATAAGTTTGAAGGTGCTGTCATCAACATCCAATTTTGGAGTTTGGCCAAAGCCAAAGCTGTTACTTGGTGGGCATGTCTCGTTCTGGTGAGATGAGATACTCTCAGGAATGAGTCGGCCGTACCTTGTGATGCAACCCCAGCTTCTGTCAATACAGAAGTCTATTCTGAGCCTTCCAAACAGTCGCCATATGCCCCCACAATGCCATCTCAATATGTAGACCACCAAATAGGATCACATATTTAGCTTTCCCGTGTGTCTCCTTCAAGTTCCACTGGACGTACTTCGCCAGAGCAAAGCAAATAGTGGTTCATCCATCGCCATGGCAAGAATCTGTCCGGGGTTGAGGTATTGTATGGCTTGATTGTGTACTCCCATCCCATGCTTAATCATAGCTGCTGTAGCAGCCTTCTCATTAAAAAGTGGTAGGAGCTGGGTCAGTGCCGTCTGTAACTCATCTGATACATTGTGTTTTGCTGCGTGGTAAGCTGACCAGACCACAGTGTCATCCTTGTTCTGACTGTCGTCATCAATAACCATGATTGCATGTTCCAGCCAACAGTTTTCTTCTGCTTTAGCTCCCTCCACATCAGGGCCGGATTTAGGAATGGGCAAAGTGGGCAGCTGCCCATGGGCCTCCACATCTTGGGGGCCTCCACATATTGACAAGCCATTATCAAAATAGAAAAAACCCGATAGATGATCAACAAAAAAACACGCGCATCCAATACCACTGTAGTACATAAACTTTTACCAATTACTATTTGTTGTGTACTGATTATTATTTTGTTTTTATTACTCTTTTAGGCCTACTCTCACTATAATGGAATACCCGAGTAACCCGAGGCTTTCATTTTTTGCAGAAATGAGTGGAATGGACAGACACAAGAGTGCACGATGTTTTGAAAGTGTATGTATGTTAATTATATTATGAATATGGATGACTTCAATTATGTCTTCCCCTAAGGTAGGGGGGCCTCCACACGTCTAAATCCGGCTCTGCTCCAGATGTTCCTGTACTGGAGTAGTAGTATGTTGTGTAGGTTCTGCCACGGTTACAGTGTCTTTCTTCAGAACTACAGCTGGCACAATTATACAAGCATTAGGCAGTGTGCACTTCTGCTTGGGATTAGCGGGTGTTAAGGTTATGCTATTTTGGTAGGTTCCCGTGCATGAAGTTGAAGGAAATTGGAACAGGCTAATGCCATGGAAGGAACCCTTGGCTGTTGTACTCGAAGGATTATGGTCCAAGTTGTCCATAGCACCTACAATGAAAAGGCCGTGACGCAGTGTAGATGGGCGCACAACACCCTTTTCTTCAGCTTGTTGGCATACTGCTGCTGCTAGCTGATTCTCCACTTTTAAGATTCGGTCATAGCTCACATTGAGTCCGAGATTGTACAGTTGTGTAACTAATTTCTTGATCTGGTCTGTGTATGAATATTGAGCCCTATATATAGTAATAATGGAGGTTCATACTCCAAGGTATGTCTGGATTTGGCTGCAGTTGGTGCACTCTTTTTGCAGTTGAATATGATGGCCTGTGAGATCGTCAGACATTTCTGTGAGTCTGTTGAATCTTGGTCTTTCAGGTTAGCTCCATTGAGCAGCATGGAAATGAGCAGTCTTAGACTGGTTGGTACTGACTTCTGCTGCATTCGATAGGGAAACTCCCATCAAATTGATCCTTTTCAGAATTGAAAATGTCATGCCTCACAATCTTCGCAGTTTTCGCGAGGGTTAGGGCATCACTTTCATAGTCAACAGTTGATGCTTGTTTCAACATTTCCTGCATTCCCTGTTGGAATACAATAATGACATTCTTGCCATCATTCTGCTCTTGAGCATCTGGAAAGTATTTCAAAACTTTTTCTCTGAAGTGAACCTTGTTTATTTCCTCTTCAATCACAGTCTTGAAGTCGTTTCTCATAAAGATGATGCAGATCGGAACACTTGAAGTACAAGTACAGTAGAACTGTCCATCTCCAACAGCATTTTCTATGTATGTCTCCAAAGTCTCCAAAGACTCTGGCCTGAACCTGGCGCACTTCTCGATGGGATTCAGACGAATCTCGACTTTGTCTCATTACAGAGCGATGATGATTTCTGTATTTTGTGATATTTTGCTTCTATTGCGACAAGATCACCACCACCAATTCTGGTCATTAATGTTGTGTCCTGCACATCTAATGCGAGCCTTCTTATATTAAACTCAGCAGCGTCAGTCCTGAATGCATGAAGTTTACCTTCGGCATTGCTGAAGAATACAAATATACTTTTATCTGGGGGCTGGCGTCTTTTATATCGTTTTCCCACTTGATCACTGCTTTCTCCCGCATTGGGCATGGTGTTCCACCAGTTCTTCAGCTGTAATTGTTTCAGAAAAGTTCAATTCCATAGGCATCTCGTCTATTTCTGTGAATGCGCTGACATTGTTCAGAAAAGAGGTAAAGTATATGCTATAGATTTATCTCCACTTCCGTGGGCATTCAATGGGCATTTAAGTCCTTCTTTGGTGACCCCCTGGCAAATCACGCACCTTGTTCAATCCATTATTCTGTATCAGTTAGTGCCTGAAAAAATATAGAAAAACAAAATTATAATGCAATCTTCTATCTGATCCATCATGCACCAGTAGGGATGAAATAACAAGTGAGAAACATTTTATAACCTGTATTCGTATGTTAAATATATGCAATAGTTTTCATTGTTTGCACTTCAAAAATACCACACAATTATCTCTATTCAATGTTTCACAATAATAAATGTTTCATAAAGAGAATTATTGGAATGATTGTTTTGGTGAGAAAATTATGCTGCATTTTGCGTCAGTCGCACAGATGATGTCAATTTTAGGTGCCTCTAAATGTCTATAACTTTGTTCATAATGATGATATGAAAACGACCCAAACATCATCAGAACCGTATGGAGACTGCCTACAAATCATATGTTTAAGATATTTCTACAAATTCAATAATTGAGGAGTTATACTGTATGTTTCCAACTACGCAAAACGTGAACCTTACTTTGGCCGAAATTCCCAATTTTGGTTTTGTATGAAAACAGTATGAACATTTCCTATGATTTAATGTCTCCTATCAAAATTTTATTGTTTATGGTCTAGTGGACCCAGAAAAAAATTATGGTGCTTTGGTCCAGTCGTTCCCCTCACATTCACCAAGCAACCTGACTAGTAGTTGCAATAGCAGTAGCAACACGATCTCACATACCAAATTTGTCTGTCTGTAGTGCAACATGAGGTAAGGGCAATCTCAGTAGTATGTGCGAAAAAATGCCGAGGGCAATGCAATATTGCATGCAACGTGATGGGACACTTATTTAGACCACCCCTAACCTTCCAAGGGGGGGTTATGCAACAATACCCTCCAAAAATTTATATATAATATATATATCTGTGTGTGTGTGATCTCCAAAGGGTAACCTAATCTGGCCCACAAAATTATATATATACACAGTATGAAATGTACATATGAAATGTATATATGTGGTGTGTATAGAAAAAAAAACCAAACTAAAAAATATATATATATATATATATATATATATATATATGTGGGTGTGCTTGCATGTAAATGTGGGTAACCTATAATAAAACACAAGGAGGAGGGAGAAGAGATCCTTTCACTCAAAGCATTTTGAATTTTTCTCTAGCCTTCCTGGGCGGTTTTAGCATTAAAGACAGTTGGTTTAGAAGGCAACCAATAGTATTTGACGTACACAGATATTTCCTTGTACGTACATATAAAGGTGAATTGCCATCCCTTTGCCTCAAACACACACACACACACACACACACACACGCGCGCGCGCGCGCGCGCACTCTACCGTATATATATATATATATATATATATATATATACAGGGTGTCCCATAAGTCCGGCATCATAGGAGAAATTCATATTTTTCTATTTCTACAGGCCATAATGTCTGTGAGCAAGGAAGAACGAATCCAGATAATTCTACTCATAGGAAATCGGAGTCAAAGAGACTTTGCAACAAGTCTGCTAACACAACTCTGTGTTATTGGCTCGCGGTCTGGATGCAATCTGTTAAATTCAGCAGCGGCTTCTCTTTGACTCCGATTTCCTATGAGTAGAATTATCTGGATTCGTTCTTCCTTGCTCACAGACATTATGGCCTGTAGGAAGAGAAAAATATGAATTATGGTTTGTAGAAATAGAAAAATATGAATTTCTCCTACGATGCCGGACTTATGGGACACCCTGTGTATATATATATGTCCTTCATTTCCATTAATATTTGTTTATATGGTGTAAATAAAATTCGTTCAGAGTCCACCCACTAAAACTCGTTCAGCCAATGAATGATCTACATTTTGAAAGTGCGGGACGGGAAAGTCTTTTCTTCAGCATGCCCCATTCTAGGAGGGTCTTCTCTCTGTCCTATAAAAAGAGTAGCAGCGACATATATGAAACATTTTAGTGTTGGAGAAGCATTTCAGCTGTTGCGTACAAACTTATAACCAAGAATGCAGTCTGACGATCACCCCAACATCAAATTGTAAGTAATTCTACTGCGGATATTCACTGTTCTAAATATAAAGTTGTCTTCTTCAATAGTGCACTGAGTGAAATATATAGAAGTTAATTCTTCTGTATTAGAATTTGTGTAGAAGTGTGTCTTGTGAAGTTTTGTGATTTTTTGATTATGTGCCTCATGGTGATTATGTTTTTTATTGTTTTATCTCAAGGGCCGATTCTTCCATACACAAGCGCCTATCCGAATATGCTTCGTCTCCGGTATACCTATACGGTGATATAATGTGAATATTGCTATTTCTATATCTATAAATTCAGAACAGGGATTCATGCATTTATTTCAGTTATATATATATATATATATATATATATATATATATATATATATATATATATATATATATATATATATATGTGTGTGTGTGTGTGTACATATAACCCATTCTCTAGGTATACGTAATTATTTTACAGAGCTGATGCGTGCGTTCAATTGATGGGAAGCGTGGACAGTGATGGGGTATTTTCGATATTATTTGCAACTTTTCAGAAAAATCTCATTTTCATGGTCAAAATCGCGATTTTCTGATTTGAAGGCCGCCTAACGCAGCCTCAGGGCACCCAAACCAAAGCGCGAAGCTGTTCTGCATATGATTTAGTCTAAAAGCTGCTTTTCTGACCTCATCCTTGCTTTCTTGCATGTTTCAACACCTCTGGGTGCTGAGAAAATGTTTAGATTTCACGTGAAACTTAAGAACTTTAAGTTTTTCTTCAAAGAATAGGCGCGGCTCACCAGCTCTACTCTGATCGAGTAGCGGGAGACTTGCCACCTCCCCGTGTAGGTTTACACGCCTGTTCTTCCTGGATCCCTGAAAAGCGTGGCCTCATAAGATTTTCTACAGTATTATGATCTTATGAGGGCTTTCAGCTCTTATGAGCATTAACGATAGCTTCAGCCTCTTCATCAGCCACTCGAACCTGAAAAGCTCTTAAGTATGTCCTGCTTCGATCTGAACACTGGGAGCATTTCTCGATGGTCTATCCTGGCTCTCACCCACCCATCTCTCCTCTCGTGACCGTACACAGCTTGGGAAGCAGTTGAGACTTCCTGTACAGCTCTCTCGCAGGACTGAGTATGAACAGAGAAAGCGTCCACTTTGAGTGGAGTTTTCCTGAGATCCTCGAGCTCAGTCAAGGTTATCTTGCAGGTGAAAATAGGCTCGTAAATATTCTCTGATTCCCAGTTGATGAGACCCTCAGGTGAAGTGGCTTGTAGATTGATTTTGGGATTCTTATGGGGCCTCACTGTCGTATCACCAAAGTCTCTTCCTTCTCTGATCTTCTCTATCTGGCTCACAGCAAAAGCTCTCTGGTGTTCATCCTCACTGCACAGGAATGAAGCCAGGATGTTCTCAGGATATGCGTGGTAAGCTCCTCTTATCACTGCAGCAGAGATGATGTTCCTGACCTCGGTAGTCTGGTTCCTCAGCAGCCTCAGGCTTGAAAAAACGTGTGCAGGACCAAATTTGAGGTGGTGCTTCACTTTGATGTCGTAGTACATTTTGAAGTAGAAGTTAAGGCAGAACTTCACAAGGACCTCGAGCCTCCTCAACACCTCCCCCTTCAGTCCGTGCTCCCTCATCCACAACAGCAAGATGGCCTGTGCAGTAGTGAACCACCTGGATTGGTTCAGAGGTCCGCACTTGAGACCAGCCAACTGTGGACTGAGACTTCCAGCCTTGATGGCTTTGATCAGAAGATAGCAGTTGTGCTGCTCTGTGGAGAGAGATTTCACTCTCTCTACTGGCAGCTCTATGATATCTTCAGTTCCTTCCACTGGTTTGAAGTTGAAGTTGACCTGAAGTTCATTCACTTTCTCAAGAAGTTTTCCAATAGGCCCACTGAAGCCTGACCGGGGAGTTACAGGGCCGTCCAGCTTGATGATTAAGTGCCTCAGTGGGAGCTCGTTCACATGGAGCTGACAGATCATTCAGTGGCACTTGCGACCCAGCATCTTCTCGAATAGGGCTATGGCGCCTCCAGACCACGCCGTGTTGGTGTTGGTAGAGACTCCTCCAATCATTACAAGGCTCTCGTCAGCTCCGTGATCCAGAAGCCACTCATGCAGGCCCTGAGCGATCTTATGAGCAGGCTTTTCTCCTTCCTCAGGTTCCTCGGGAGTAAAATGGAAGAGGTACTTTCCTTGAGGCTCCTACGTGATAGTGTAATGCTCCTCGATCACTTTGCCAGGATGAAATCGCCCTGTCACTTCGTCATATTTCAACACCTTTGTGTTCCTATCCTGCTTGCCATCAAAGAATATTCCAGAGATCTGCTCCTCCTCTGACCTCTGCGTGAGAGCTTCAATTGATGAGGCCATTACTTCCTCCTTGGCCCTCCAGACTTTCATGCCATCTATGGCCAAGTAAGCCTTGTCTTTGGAAAGATGACCGGCCTTGATGAGGTCGTTCAGGAATCCAGTGGCAACTGCAGCTGCCGGAACATTTTCCACCCTGTACTTCAAAGCTACTGAAGCTGTCCCTTGGATCTTCATGTAGTTTCGTGTAGCAGAAGTTGGAGTTTCGGCAGGTACTTCAGCGGGAACGTCCATAGGAGCTTAATTAGCCTCAGCATTGCCAGAGGCTTCTTTTGCAGCTTCTTCCAAGTTTGGCTCTTCGTCCTCCTCAAAGTCTTTCATGAGAAGCTCCTCATTAGTTGCCTCCTCTTTCTTCGTCCTCTTCACAGCAGAAGCTTCTTCAGCCTCCTTCCTCTTCGCTGCTTTGATCTGTCTCCTGCTGTCTTCGAAGTCTACAGAAGACATCTGGATTCCTGAAGCTTCGGAAGTCTTCACTCTCTGGTAGTACAGCCACTGAAGGTCCAGTTTAGGAATCTTCACCTCCAAAGGACAGTTACAGTTCACATGGGCCTTGAGGGAGCATCCTGAGCATCCACACCCCTCTGAGCCGCACAAGAAGATCTGATGCTTGCAAACGCAGACTTCACAGAGTTTACCCAGATCAGCCATCCTCTTCTCCTGGGTAGCAGACTTAACTCTCTCGTTCACAACGTCTGTCATCTCCTTCCATTTCAACAAGATCTTATATGAGAGCAATTTTTCCATGATTGTCACAGGCGGGGAGAACTTTACATTCGACTTCCTCCACTGAGTCATCACGAGTGAAGCGCGTTCGGAACTTTCGCCGCAGGACTTTTCGCCGCAAGGAATTTTCGCCGCAAGGAATTTTCGCCGCCGCAAAAGAATTTTTAAAAAATAAAAAATAAGTTGACGATTGGTTAGGTTAAGTCGTAATATTTTCGTTAGTTTTAACGTTTTATTTGATGGATTCATTTAAAAAATGTCTCCTAAAGATCCTAGCGTAGTTTACGTTCTATTATGTACTTTTGCAATATATCCATATTCTTTTGCCTCCATTTTGTAATATTTCTTGATGAAGTTGCAATTGATGGCATTAGATAACAACCTGCATCATCTCGGCTTGCAGAAGCATCGGAAAATTAGTGATCTTGCAGATTATTGGGAGTTAGTAGCAGTCGTTTTCATACTTGCTATTGTGGCGTACACTTTAGGCTTTGATGGGTTTGCAGAATGACTATGCTCACCAAATGTTTTGAGTTTTTTATTTCACACTTCCAATACGATTTTTTATCACATTTTCTGTCGATTCGGTATACGTAATTAACATCGTCAACTAATTTTTCTCCTCCTCGGCTGCTTTTAACTGTATATGGCATCCTAGAAGGCTTAAGTAATGGAATATAAATGTAAGCACTGCACCAAAATAAACTATTGTGGGCGGAGCTTAGGGGTAGACCAGTTAGCTCAAAGACAAGGGCATATAATTTTATAAAACTTTGACAGTATCTGTTATTGCATGTGCAGTATCACTTTAAACCATCAAAAATAGTTTTTAAAAACCTAAGGGTTCAAAACCTTTGAAGTACATGAAATCACTTATTTAAGAGAATGAATAAATGAAAATTTCCAAGTCATCCAAACCCGACGTATTAGAGAGTTCAGAAAATTTGGTAGGCTTATATTTATATATCTATACAAATTATATATTTTGCGGCGAAAATTCCTTGCGGCGAAAATTCCTTGCGGCGAAAATTCCTACGGCGAAATGTCCTGCGGCGAAAAGTCCGGCGGCCAAAAGTCCTGCGGCGAAAATACCTAGATTGCGAGTGAAGCCAGCTCGTCAGTCATCTCTCGGATAGGGTATTTAGACCTTTGGATGTCATGAATGAGGAACTTTTCCTCCTGCAGACGAATCCCTCTCTGAAGAACGCTCTCCAAGTCGGCACCTCGCTGGGAATGAACTCCTTCCCCAGGCCCACAACATCCGAGGGCTTTGAACCTGACATTTTCCTGGTTTTGGGGGCAGATTTGGCCATCACGTCCAGTCGGTGCTTATTCTCGCTCTTGTCCAATCTGTAACAAATTCATAGAAGTATGTTTAGTGTTCTTTCGCCATAAATATAGGCAAGGAATATAATTTTTGGTTATAATCATGGTTGCCAACCGGCATTTTTAATTACCAAATTAACTTAAATTTGGTAATGAATATTTATTTTGGTAATAGGAAACTGAATTTGGCATTGCAAATTTAATTTAAAATTCGTAATAATGGTGTAACATAAGCTTAACCCTTTGTCATTCAGTACCATTTAATTTTAGCGTAGGTTCATTTTTTTACTTGAAATATGCATAGGAGGTATATATAAGCATTTTTAGCAATTTTTTTTTTGTAAGAACATTTCTAAATGAAAAATTTATGTGTCCATTAATCAACAAAGGTCTAATAAGGTAATTAGTGGGTGGTAGTTAGTACTCTCTCTCTCTCTCTCTCTCTCTCTCTCTCTCTCTCTCTCTCTCTCTCTCTCTCTCTATATATATATATATATATATATATATATATATATATATATATATATATAAAACAGTACATAAAAACAATCGTAATGAAAAATTCATTTCATGTATCCAATTGAACACACGTGTTATCATAGACAGAAATTCACCCTATGAAAACTTTGTGTCCATTTCGAAACGAACTTTGAATAAAATCTTTTTTTCACAGTTATTAAAAATATTACTTAAACAAATTAAACAGGAAGCTTCCTTAATACTTCTAAAATGAAATTATAGTCAAAACAAATATAATAATGGTGATTAAACTTAGGAAAATTACAAAAAACACTTGCCGAAAAAAATGGCGTCCACTCACTTCTACTTCACAATTATAACTGGCGTAATTGCTCAGAGCCATCTATTGAGAGAATGTTGAACTTCGCCTTCTGCGTCCAAATGGTTACAAAGATTCAAATGGAGTAGATTTTTTTTCTTATGACCGATACTATCACCGCCCGAAGTATTGACCTTTCCTCCTGAAACACCCTGTATATGATGCAATCCACAAGGAAAGGAAAAATTATTCCAAGGCCATTGGTGTATTGAACAGTACATACCTCGTCAGGGAGGTGTACTGTTGAACACACCAATGGCCTTGGAATATTTTTCCCTTTTTCTTGTGAGTTTGCATCATCCATTTATTTCACGTGTTTATCTGTGCCACACACACACACACACACATATATATATATATCACAGTAAAATAAATAAGAAGCCTGTCTTAAATTTCGTTCCTTTACCACAAAGTTAAAGAAAACGGATAGAAATTTTTTACAAGCATACCATGATATTTATAATTTAAAACAATATATATAGTCAAGTTCAGGATCTTCTCTCAAGGAATCTTACGAGCATTACCACTAAGTTGTATCTATTTACGTTACTAGAATTACATTTCTCTAAATTGACGGCTGTTCACAATTCCTTATATTTTTCTCACCATTAATTGAAATAATCTTTGATATCAGCCTATTTTACAAGTGTCCAGTACAACCGATAGATTATCCACATAAATGTTGAATAAGTACGGAGATAATAGCCCTTCCTTCCTGACAAATGGTTACAGAGAATGGCTCTAAACTAACACCATCCTATTTTATAACCATTGTCTGGCGATTATACCAGAATATTAATATAACCAGTAGCCAGATACATTACGATTTGCAAGTTTTATATAATTTGTGATGATTAACGCGATCAAATGTTTGGATCGCCTGACGATCAGGGTCCCCAGCCTTCTTTAGTTAGCTTCATAAGGCTAACTAACGAAAATATAACGACCTAACTTAACCACTCGTCAAGGTCGTACAGTGACCTAACGATTGGTTAGGTTAGGTCGTGATATTTTCGTTAGTTAGCCTTATGAGTCTAACTAAAGAAGGCTGGGGGCCCTGATCTTCAGGTGATCGAAATGTTTTAGTCGCATCCCGGAAACATAAAAAGACATCAGTATTTAAAGTTCGGTATTTACAGACCATCTCTTTGAAGGCATATATACACATGTCAAGGCCATGTTTCTTCATGAAACCAAATTGGTTATCATTAATATACAGATAACATTCATGTCTATTAACGATTAATTATATATTCAGTCATCTTATTCTGATAATATTGGTGATAGCTATTGGCCTATAGTTATTGTTATTATTGATTTTAAAATTCTTATCTTTTATTACTGGTAGTAAAACAACTGAAAATACACAAACTCATTACAGATGGCGCTTACGTTTGTACACAAATTATAATGTTCCGCACAGGGAATGGGCTATATCAAATTAACCCTTTACTGCCGAAAGGGACGAATTGAGGATCAATGAAAGAAAGCCACCCCCAAAGTTTCTAGTAAACAATGCCACCCTAAAAAAATTATCAAATAAACAATGCCACCCCCAAAAAACACCTTCATGAGGAATTGTTTATTATTTATTACTGTATGCCCTTGATGATTGGTTAGGTTAAGTCATGATATTTTCATTTAAACTAACTAAAATATCACAACTTGACATAACCTAACCTAAATAACCTACCTACCTAAATAACGGATCTTTTCCATTTGACTGCCGCCATTGAAACATAAGAGGTGAGTGCCCCCAGCCTTCTTTACTTAGCCTTATAAGGCTAACTAACGAAAATATCACGACCTAACCTAACCAATCGTTAGGTCAACTGTACAACCTTGACGATTGGTTAGGTTAGGCCGTGATATTTTTGTTAGTTAGCCTTACAAAGCTAACTAAAGAAGGCTGGAGGCCCTGATCTTCAGGTGATCCCCTTATTTTTCTGAGTACACGATTAAAACTTAAAAATTAAGCATGGATCTTGAAAGTAATTAAAATTGTTTATAAGAAACAAAATTTGAAGGGGAAATTAAGAAAAGCTTTTTTATAAAGTAACTTATTTTGTATCATCAAGACATTTCAGTTAAAATACAAAATACAAAAAGTTTAATTATGTTTCAATGGCGGCAGTCAAACGGAAAAGATCCTAAATAACTATAGCTTGGTAAAGATAAGTCACTTAAACAGAGACAACAACCAGAAACACGCAGACAGACAAACAGCTAGGCACAAGAAAACCTACAGACTCGACACGACCATTACACCCTTCAATACAGACCAGACCAGCAAGATCATCAAAAACATTAAGAATTCGAAGGCGACTGGACCAGACAACATATCTAACATACACCTTAAACACTTGGGCCCACAGGGAATACTAGCTCTCATAAATATCAGCACATATTCATATCAACACTGTACTATTCCTGACATATGGAAACAAGGTAAAATTATTACAATACTCAAACCAAACAAAAATCCAACAGAACCAGCTTCCTATAGACCCATTACTTTACTATGCACACCTTCCAAAGTAACAGAAAGACTAATCTTACAAATCACCAACCCACACATACCACTATCGCCTACTCAACATGGATTCAGACCTCACCACTCAGCCACGACATTACTCACTAACCTCCCGCAGCACATCATGGATGGCATCAACTTCAGACGACCAGCTCAACGTACACTATTAGCAACAATAGACACTAGTAAAGCATTTGATGCTATCCCACGCTTCCCTCTCATAAACAAAATACTCAACAAAAACATGCACAATAACACTAAAAGATGGCTGAGCAACTATCTTTCAGGAAGATACTCACATGTCACATTTAATGGCAAGTCATCCAAAAACAAGCCTTTTCCGAACGGGTCCCTCAAGGCTCTGTTCTCTCACCAACACTGTTCAACTTATACATGCATGACATTCCAACACCCATAGATAACAAGCTTACCTTATCACCATATGCAGATGACATCACTCTAACATCCACCCACAACAACATCGACACCGCTGCAAATAACCTACAAACATACATAAACAGTATACAAGACTGGCTCACACACAATAGACTCAAAGTAGCACCCACAAAATCAACCATCACCTTGCTTACAAGCAATACAAAGGAACACCAGATAATTCCACAGCTTACACTAAACAGCACCAACATTCCACACACTCACAGGACCAAAATACTTGGGATCACATACAACACATCATTATCTTTTGCAAACCACATTCAGGACATTAAAAACAAATGTACGTCAAGACTTAACACGCTTAGGGTACTAACAGGCACAAACTTTGGACACCAGCAGGAAACAACATCACTCACATACAAACAATATATTCGCTCAGTTATGGACTATGCTAGCCCATGCTGGGCACCCATTATCTCAAACACACATAAACACCTTACAGACAATACAAAACAACGCACTTCGTATCATTACAGGATGCACTCAAACACCACCAATAGAACACCTGCACACAGAAACAAAAATACTGAAAGTTAGGGAACATTTAGACATGAGAGGAACACAATTCATAGCAGCAGCGACAACTAACCCACAACACCCTTGCCACTACATGTACAATCATGCACCGACAACTCGCACCATTAAGGTAACACCAGAGAGACATTATAACCAAATACTCCATTCCATACCACGCCCCACAGACATCACACAGTACAGAAAACACATACACACACACACCTAACCCACAAAGCACTGACACGACTCGGTCCGAATGCGGTCCTAGGTGCGAAGCCGCCACCCATTAACAGGTCAGAGATCAGCCTGAGCAGATCGGATCGAGTTAACTTAGCACGATTCCGATGTGGATATCACCCCAACTTACGGACATATAAACACAGACTAGACAACTCCACAGACGACACCTGCTACCTGTGCCAGGACACACCACAAACAATTGAACACATTATGACAGACTGTACCGCTCTAGCACAACAATGAACACAACACAACATCACTAGTGCGCTGAACCTCTGGCACACTCCGGAGAGGGCGATCGGTTACCTGCGTGCCGCCGGCTTGCTAGATCAGGGTGGGCTGATCGGCTAAACAACAACAACAACCTAAATAACTTACATATCAATGAAAGAAAGCCGCCCCCGAATAGTGTCAATGAAAGAAAGCCACCCCGACCCGTCTCGGGACGGTTTTCTTTCATTGCTCCAATATCAAAGTTTGATTAAATCTTTGAAAGCTACAGTAAGTCGAATAATATACTGATTTCTGGGATTCTTCCGAGAATTTGCGAAAGTAATAGATTGTTAAGTAAAGCAATTTACATACTTCAATACTAAATTAGAAACGATGTGCGTCCTTGAAGGAGTAGAATTTGTTAACTTTTTGTCGGAATTTAACTCGGCGGCTTTGTTCATTCAAGATAGCGTCCACTGCAATGAAATTGGTAATTCGCAATTCAGGAGATTGATAGACAAAAAAGTTAGTAAGATTTATATTTAAAACGTAAACAAGATGAAATAGTTCTTTCTCGTTTAGGTAATGTAGCTCGTCGGCCTCAGGGAAACTCACAAAGTATAGAAGAACAAATAGTAACGTAAAGAATAATTTAAAAGTTGTTTTTTTTAATGCGAGGAGCGTAAGAAATAAGTTTAACGAATTTAAAGCATTAGCTCACTTTGAAAATTACGACATTATGGTAATAACTGAATCGTGGATTAAAAGTGCAGATAGGGATTTTATAGATGAATACCATATTACAGGTTATAAACTTTTGAACAAGGATAGAAGTGATAAAATGGGAGGTGGTGTACTCATATATGGTAAAGAAGTCTCTTCTCTCCTCCTCTCTCCTCTCTCTCTTAGGTTAGATGGATTCCCCCAGCTTGTGGCAGCTGGGAGGGATTCCCCCTTTTAGCTTTCTTTTTGTTTTTTTTGCACCCATGGGGGTGGAACCTTGCAACAAGAGGGGTGGGAGTGGCACTCAATTAATCAACATTGAATTGCAACTGAACTCTAACCTTTTGCTGCCACACTACTACCCGCCAGCAAAAAAAGGTTCGCCACCACTGAACTAGGACATATATATTTATAAGACGTTTAGTACAAAGAACAATGAAATGTGAGGTGCGGTGAAAAGTGATAGGAGAGATTTTCAGAAGAAGACTAATGAGAATTTTACAAGGAGAAAGAAAGGAGTGCCTTCAGTAACTTTGGAATTTGTTAATTTTTAATCGTTTTATAAAAGACGAGAGAGTATTGATTGTTTTCAATTAATTCGGTAGATTGTTCCATAATTCCACCGTTAAATAAGTATAACAACTTCTATTACACTGAAGAGTATAGTTTGCCTTTGAAATATATTCACTCTCCATACCTCGTACCTTGTTTGATGTTCGTGACCTATTTCATTGTTCATTATATTCTCGATTAATATGGTCGGAGCAGATTGTTTTGTAACTGTGAACATTACGGAGCACATCTGTATTTCAAATGTCTTTAAATTTTAATGCACGCAGTTGCTTGAAGATTCCTGATGTATGAGTATAATAATTACTCTTGTTTATTTTTCTAAATAATTCTCTTACGGTTTATGATTAAAAGGTTGATAATGTAATTATATACACTGACACTCCCATATGCGGTAATATTGTATGAGATGCTGATAAACTAAACTTACTAAAGAGAAGTATAGCGTTTCAAGTGTATTTGTGGGGAGGAAATATAATTTTGTTAATATAAACGACCATTTCGATAATTTATGATCTATAAATAATCTATAAATAATCTATAAATGATCTATAATAATTACTCTTGTTTATTTTTCTAATAATTCTCTTACGGTTTATGATTAAAAGGTTGATAATGTAATTATATACACTGACACTCCCATATGCGGTAATATTGTATGAGATGCTGATAAACTAAACTTACTAAAGAGAAGTATAGCGTTTCAAGTGTATTTGTGGGGAGGAAATATAATTTTGTTAATATAAACGACCATTTCGATAATTTATGATCTATATTTTCAATATGTTGACGAAAGGATAGTTTGTCATCAAAACAACTAATAATTTCCCTTCAGTGACAGTAATATTGAAGTCTGGTATTTAATTAATTTTTTATTTTTTTTTAATTAGCAGGAAGTTTGTTTTGTTTCTATTTGAGGATAATTTATTGGCTATCAGCTAGTCGCATACTCTTACGATGTCTCTATTTACTATTTCGTTAAGATGTGAGATCGCTGTCTGAGTATGTCAGGAAGGTGTTATCCACATATTGGAAGCTTTCCCGTTATGAGAGTTGTGAGTCATTTATGTAGATCAGAAATAGTAGCGGGCCTAAAGTGCTTCTTTGTGGAACTCCATGTGTGATCTACAGATGTACAGAAGCTAAGGCTAACAAAGACCCTAACATCCACTCTAAGGTTAGCCCGGGAGAAAGGAAAGAGTAGGGGGTTAAGAGAAGAGAAGAGAATAAGGGGTTAAGAGAAGACAAGAGAATAAGGGGTTAAGTAAGGAGGAACACCTATCACTCGTGGGTTAACACGAACACCTATCACTCGTGGGTTAACAACCTATCACTCGTGGGTTAACAACCTATCACTCGTGGTGATGATGTTATGTTTGATATATTAGCTTCTGTTGCATAGGTATGATTTAAACAAATTTAGAACAACGTTATTTATGTCATAATGAGATGATTTATAAATAAGTATGTCGTGGGAGATTGTATCAAAGTCTTTTGATAGGTTTGATAGGCTTGATAGGTTTTTATATAGCACGTCTAATACGGCTGAAATCGCGTCGCTTGTTTTATAGCCCTCCCTAAAACCAAATTGACACTTCGATAGGCATTTTCCTTGAAATATTTCGAGATCTGCGTTTACCCAAGTTTTTCAATTTTTTTCCTTGCTTGTGTAGGTAAGATGGATGTAGGTTGATAATTCGAAGGTAGTGATTTGCCTCATGATCTGAATATTGGACAAATTCGTGCTTTTTTAATTATGCCAGGAAAAATACCATGAGGGGAAGATGAGTTGAATAATATTGATAAAGGGAGAGATAAAGTATCAGGGCAGTATTTAAAGACGGAGTTTGGAATAGAATTTTGAAAAAACTATATAGGGCTATGGGTTGATTGCCTGTGCCCTCATCCGTTGGAAATTTCCAACAGACGTCAGTGGAGGGTTACCGACAAAAGCCCTATGCTTTTTCGTTAGAGAGTTATAAATATGTAGGTCTTTAAAGGACCTCTTTATATTTATATTGATTACGGTAATTCTAGCATCGGGAGTTGGGAAAGCTTATGTTGAAAAACTGAAATTGCTCACCTTATTTTTGCTGGGTCTTTGTTTGTTTCGATGTAGGGCGTGACGGTCATTTTCGGTGTAGGGCCGCCACGATGGGGTTACGCGGCGAATTTACTTAAGGTAATTAATATAGGCAGTCACTATATAAACCCCTGAAGGAATAGGCCTATCCTTTTTAGTCATTAGGTTTTAATTATAAGGAATTCACTCAGGACTTGAGGGAAAATTTAGACACGTTTTCCCAGTTTAAAGCGTTTGCTTGGAATAAACAGCCCTGAGAGCCGTTCCTTGGTTCGCTTGTATTTTCATTATTATTTGCCGATCTAGCAAGATTTTGTTTGTTGTGTCTACTTCTTTTTGGTAGACTAAACAATAAATTGGGTTTTCTTGTTGCTATGTGGGCTGATTCATACATACAGGTTCTTTGTACGTATGGCAATTCAATTATTTCATTCCCAATAGGCTATGTCGCCAATCCCGAGGCAATTTTGTATAGATATTTAATTCAATTAATTAATAATTTATATTTAATTATGAAATAAATGTACCACATATGATACCATGTTGTGAGCGCGTATAGTTTTTCCATATACTGGGGGGGGCCGGAGAAAAATTTGTATGTTATAGATCAAAATTTTTTGATAAACTGTGTGTAAACCATGTGAAATGGATTGAAAAGAATAAAGTAGAAATTTAGGGAGAGAGGTTACTCAAGACCTATTTAAATATAAAGTTCAAGAGGCCAACTTCTCAAGTTTAGTTAAAGTTATGTCAATCAGTTTGACTCCCTTTAGGTATAGGAAATTTATGGGATTAAAGTAAAGTTATTAAGCATTTTAACTTTGCTCAGTTTGTGTAAGTTTTATAAGTCACCAGTCTTAATTTTTTCTTGTAAAAGTTTTCTGGCTTTCAAAGCAGTCTTTCTTTGAGGCCTGTCTGGTTTAGTCTGAGTTACATCAGGCACATTGAGAGATTCCTCCCCAATAGTATCCTGATCCATCCTTTGGGGTAATGGTTCTAATTTAGCCCCACACTCCAAAGGATATAGTAATGTGATATCTCTGGTGGTTTCACCAGTTGCTGTTTTCAGTTTTACAACCCTGGTAACTTCGTCTTCACCAGTTTTGAGTTCCAAGACTTTTCCCATTGACCAATGTTGTCTTGGTGTCTTGTCATGTATCAACACAATGTCCCCAATTTTGACTGAATCATTCCAACTTTGTTTTGTTAATTGTTTATGTCTTTCTCTAAGACTTGTTAAGTATTCTTCTCTCCATTTTGTTATAAATTGAGTCTTGATTTGTGTCAAATGTTTGTATTTTGTGTTGAGTTCTTTGTGTCCTATTTCCCAATCTGGATCCTCTGTACTGTTATGTTCAGATTCTGGTAACATGTTTACTGTTTCTCCCTTAATTAGGTGGTTTGGTGTGAGAGGTTCTGGCTCATTAATACCATCTCCCACATAAGTTAATGGTCTGTTGTTGACAACATTTTCAATTTCTGACAGAATAGTCATGAGTTCAAAAAGTTGTAGATGTTTTGTCCCAATAGTCTTTTTAAGGCAGTTCTTTACAGTTTGTATGTTTCTTTCCCAAATTGAACCATACCATGGTGTATTAACAGGAATGTACTTCCAGGTTATGTTGTGTTTGGTTAAATGAGTTTGTACTGTTTCACTGTCACAAATCTGATGAATAATTCTTTCACCAGATTTGAAGTATGTGGCATTGTCTGACCATATAGTTTTGGGTACAGAATTGTGTGCACAAAATCGTCTGAAAGCAGCAATAAAAGCTTCTGCTGTCAGATCTTCTACTATGTCTAGACATATGGCACGTGTGGCAGCACAGGTGAAGAGTACAATGTACACTTTGTATTCCTTTGAATCCATTTTGTCTCCAAAACTCACATTTACCGCTCCAGTGTAGTCAATACCCGTGGTTTCAAATGGCCGAGTAAATGTTACTCGTTCCACAGGTAGGTCTGGAGGGCTTGGGGTCTTAAAGGGTCGTGAATGGATACGTTTACAAGGAATGCATGTGTTTAAAATTTTCTTTGTTTCAGTTCTACCCTTTGGTAGCCAGTAAGTTTTTCTCAGCTCTGTCAGGGTTTGTGGGACTCCCATGTGGTGTATTTTGTTGTGGGTATCCCTGATGATGAGTTTTGTGAAGTGATTTCTCCTTGGAAGAAGAATTGGGTGCTTAGAGTTGTAAGTCAAAGTTGACTTGTTAAGCCTTCCTTTACACCTTATCAGACCCTCTGTATCCAGGTACAGATTTAGATCCATGACAAGTGAAGGAATACCTTTGTTTAATGTGCTACTGGACCTAAGATACTTCAACTCCTTGTCAAATTCTGAAGCTTGTATCTGTTTGAGCCAGTATTTTGTTGCAGTTTCTGTTAAGTTAGAAAAGGCTTTCTGAGGACAGTGTTTGAGAAGGTAGCTATTGACAAACTTGCAGCAATAGACTGTAATTCTCAAGAGTTTGTTTAGGTCTGAATAAAGGTGATAGTCAAATATAGGTTTGTCCTCAGTGATCTTTTCAGTTGTTGTAGAGTTGAGTGTGAGGTTAACTACTTTGGCTGGCCAAAGATCCTCACATGTTAGCCATTCGGGCCCTTCATACCAGATTTTATTTGTTTTCAACAGCTTGTAAGAGAGCCCTCTTGTCAAAAAGTCTGCAGGATTCTCCTTTGTTTTTATGTACCTAAATTTGATACCAAGGTTTGTGTTTGCAGTTTTGATTTCTGTTAGTCTGTTTTTCACAAATATATTTTTGCAAGAAGTTGTATCTGTGTTGGTCACCCATGTTAGACAAATTTGACTGTCTGTCCATAAGTAAATGTTTGTTATGTCAACTTCTTTATACACTTGTGAAAGAAAGTTTGCTGTTTTAACTCCCAATGAGACAGCTAATAATTCAAGTTGTGGTACAGTTTTCTTTTGGTTTAAGGGTGCCACTTTTGCCTTTGAATAAACCAAGTTACTTTCATTTTCACTTGTTAAATAGGCACAACACCCATAAGCTTGTGTGCTGGCATCTGTAAAAATGTGTAGTGTTTGCGATTTCAATCTGTAGCCAGCACATCTTGGTACGTAGATGTCTTGAACTTTGTTCAAGTCTGTGGCTAATTTTTTCCAATGAAGTTGGTCTTCCACTGAAAGTGGTTCATCCCAATCAATTTTCTTTTTCCATAAGTTTGCAAAAGGATTTTGGATCTTATGGTTGCTGGTAAATATAATCCAATGGGGTCAAAAATTTTGGATGATTCTGAAAGCACTTGTCTTTTTGTATTGGCATTTGGATTTAAGTTATAACTCTTCGTGCAAAGAGTGTCATCGTGTTCAGAATTCTGTTTTAAAAACCAAAGCATTCCAAGTGTTTTCGTGTAATTGTTTGGTTCAATGTTCCCATTGTTGTCTTTTGTTATTTGTTCATTTAATTTAGGAGAATTAGAAACCCATTCTCTCAATCCAAAATTTCCTTGCTTCATTATGGGTTGTGACATTTGGTAAATTTCAAGCAATTCCTCTTCAGTTACAGTGGAACCAATGAGGTTATCCACATAAAAGTTTTGTTTTAAAAACTGAACTGTTAAGTCCTCTTGAAATAAGTTTAGGTGGTTTCTAATTGTTAAAGCAAGAATACTTGGAGAGCAATTTGCTCCAAAAATAATTACTTTAAATCTGTAGGTTTTGAAACCTTTGTTAAGGTCATGTGGATCATTCAACCACAAAAACCTGAGATGATTTTTATCATACTCAAGCTTCAAATTTATACAGAGGAATGCTTTTTCTATGTCACTTTGTACTGCATAATTGTCTAAACGGAAGCAAAGGAGAATTTTTACAAGATCTGAGACAAGGTTTGGGCCTTCCATGAGACAATCATTTAAACTAACAGAATTTGTGTCTTTTAAACTACAGTTGTATACTACTCTTAGTTTAGTTGTGGATGAGTCTTCTCTGTAAACTCCCCTGTGTGTTAAATAATGACAACCTCGTTTTTTAAAGGGTTCATCAGTAACTTCTTCAATGAAGCCCCTTTCTATTTGTTCCTTGAATATGTTGTTGTATTGTTCTAAAAGATTGTCATTTTTTAGTTTTCTGTAATTTTTATACAGATGTGCCTTAGCTACTTTCAAATTGTCCATTATTTCTGGACAAGGTGTTTTCCAAGGCAGCTCCACATAGTATTGATTGTCTCTGTGTTGTAATGTATCCTTAAATTGTTCTGTCATCAATTGGTCTTCATGTGTAATAGTACTGTCCTTTATGCCAACTGATTCTAATAGTCAACTGCTGTAACCCTTCATCCAATGTGGAATCATTTTCATTCAAATGATGTGGGATTATGACAGTGTTTTTGTAGTTCGAGTTTGTCACATAGTCAGAAATTTGTGACTGTGGTGATTTTGTTTTGCGTAAATTTTGTTCATGTTCTGTGTTTTCTGTGTCAGTAGTAAGATGGTATTTAGTTATGTCACCCAAAAGAGCAATACCTGTGGGAGTTTGTATGGCTATTCCATCTCCAATTTTAATGATGCCTCTATGGACCAGATGAAGATAGTCAGCCCCATGAGCATATGTATATCATCAACTACATCTGCATTAAGGGTTTTATCAGCTATCGTGTATTTATTTTGAAGTTGGAGCAAAGCTTGTTTTAACCCAGCTATTTGTATTTTTTCTTGTTCTACTTTGTCCACAACAACAACCTTAAGGTTTTAAATGTTTCATCAAGAGTTAAAGTTATATTTGCAGTTTTAAAACTGGCTTGTACTGGGTTTTTATTGATAAATGATGAAATAGAGAGATCTTCATCTCCTTGTTGGTTTTGAAGTCCCAATTTTTCTATCAGTTGTTTAGTTACAAATGTTTGTTGTGAGCAGGTATCTAAAAGACACCTAACCTGTACTATTTGTCCTCTTTTGTTTTGGATTTCCAAAGTTGTGGTTGGTAAAAGAATTTTTGAATTGTGGTTAATGCTAGATGAACTGATATGTCCATTCATAGCATTTTTGGTTTGTTTCTGTTTGTTTTGGTTTGATTTGGGTGTTTGTTCATAATGTTTGTCAGTTTTTCCAATGTCTGTGTGTGTATTACACATAGGGGTAACATGGTCAAAACTGTTGCAAAACTTACAATTGTATATCAAATTTGATTTGCAATTTGACTTTTGGTGCCTGATCCAGTGCATTTTTTGCATAAGTTTAGTTGTTCACAACGTTTTGACCTTGCTGTAAAGTCTTTGTATTTGGGACAATTTGTAGAATTATGTTCACTGCTAAAACAAAATTTGCATGGTATGGGATTATACTCAAAAGTAGCTACATTAAAGTTTTGCAGAGTAGGAGTCTTTGAGTCTTTTTCTGTCACTTTATTTTCTGCAAATTGAGTTTTGCGGTTGTGTTTTGATGTAACTGGTAAGTGTTGAAATCTTTTGTTAGGTTTTTGGTTTTCTGCATTGTTGGTTTTTTCTTGTTCTGTGTTAAATTTTGGGAGTGTGTAACTTGATTTGTAAAGTGCTAGTACAGTTGGGAAATCTTCTCTTAGTTTATTAAGGCTAGGGTATATGTCAGTTGTCCTCTGATGAAATATCTCTTTGACTTTAGAAGGGAGCTTTTCAAAAACAACAGCTTGAATGATCCAAGCTGTTTCTGCAATGTTTAACTTATTGTTGTTAAGTTGTCCCATGAGACATTCAAACTCACAGTAAAAATCAAAGAGGTCACCATAGTTGTCTTTTGGGGTTCGCATGTTCATGACTTTAAGAGCCAAATCATGTATAATTTCATCCTTATTCATGTAATTTCTGTTGAGTAATTCTATTGCTACTGAATAAGAAGCACCTATGGCTGGTAGTGATTCCACTAATCTTAAGGCTGGGCCTTTCAGATAGTTCACTAAATAACTAAATTTATCAACATCTGTAATGTAGTTTTTATTACCTATAAGGCTGTGAAATTTTTCAATAAAAGATTGAAATTTGGCTCTGTCACCCTCAAAAGTGGGTACTGCAAGTGTAGGCAATTTTGATCTTAGCTGAGCTAAGATCAAAATTGCCTACACTTGCAGTACCCACATTGGGAGGGCTAAATGATGCATTTCTTGTAGCTTCTAAGAAGCTTTCGTATGTGTCTTCTTTTTTGCACTCATCAAGTTGGTTTTGAATTTCAAAAATATAGTTGTTAATTTTTGTAATGTAATTTTCATTGTCAAGTAGGAGAGTAGAATACTCATCGTCTGTTAGTTCAATTGTGTCATCAATTTCTGTAATTATGTCTTCATCTAGTATGAAAATGTCTTGTTTGTAACGAGTAATAGAATTTAATGTTGTTTCAAGATCATATCTTGTAGGTTCCTTTTGTTTGAAATCATTGTACAGTTTGGTGATGACACCTTTACGTGCTGATTTTTTCCTCATTAATTTTTTGTGATTTTGAGATGGTGCCGTAGCCCCAAGGTCTGTGTTTCTTACCCTTTTGTCCAAGTCTTCCATAATTGTTGTTAGTGTTAAAGTTCTGAGTTTAATTTTTATGATGTTGAGCAAGTTAAATTACTGTACAGTAATAAGTTTTTTATATAACCTGCGCCACAGGTTAAATTAAAAATTCACAATGTTTTTAGTTAGGATAGGCCTTGAGTGTAAAGAGTAAGGCCTACTTTAAGAGGTAGGCCTATTATGTAAGGTAAAGTTAGGTGGGCCTACTAAATGGGCCTATTTGTTGGGCCTACCAAGTAGGCTTATGTTTGGGCCTATTATTTATAGGACCTCAAATGAGTTAAGCCTGTTAAATTAACAAGGCTTAGTTTTGAATTTGAAGAGTAGGACCTATTAAATAGGCTTAATGTTGCGGGCCTATTATTTTTAGGACCTAAAATAAGTTATGCCTGTTAAATGAACAAGCCTTTGTTTTCGATTAGTGTAAAGGTAAAGGAATCGGTTCCCAGTTGCTTAGGCCACCATATGAAAACTATAGTGGGGTTACGGTTGAAATTAGGGTTAGGCCTACTGAGTTAAGCCTAGCCACTACGTGTGTCAGTGTAAATTTTAGAGGGGTTAGTTCCCCTTCACAGGGCCACCATTTGAAAAAACTATATAGGGCTATGGGTTGATTGCCTGTGCCCTCATCCGTTGGAAATTTCCAACAGACGTCAGTGGAGGGTTACCGACAAAAGCCCTATGCTTTTTCGTTAGAGAGTTATAAATATGTAGGTCTTTAAAGGACCTCTTTATATTTATATTGATTACGGTAATTCTAGCATCGGGAGTTGGGAAAGCTTATGGTATTGAAAAACTGAAATTGCTCACCTTATTTTTGCTGGGTCTTTGTTTGTTTCGATGTAGGACGTGACGGTCATTTTCGGTGTAGGGCCGCCACGATGGGGTTACTCGGCGAATTTACTTAAGGTAATTAATATAGGCAGTCACTATATAAACCCCTGAAGGAATAGGCCTATCCTTTTTAGTCATTAGGTTTTAAATTATAAGGAATTCACTCAGGACTTGAGGGAAAATTTAGACACGTTTTCCCAGTTTAAAGCGTTTGCTTGGAATAAACAGCCCTGAGAGCCGTTCCTTGGTTCGCTTGTTTTCATTATTATTTGCCGATCTAGCAAGATTTTGTTGTTTGTTGTGTCTACTTCTTTTTGGTAGACTAAATAATAAATTGGGTTTTCTTGTTGCTATGTGGGGCTGATTCATACATACAGGTTCCTTGTACGTATGGCAATTCAATTATTTCATTCCCAATAGGCTATGTCGCCAATCCCGAGGCAATTTTGTATAGATATTTAATTCAATTAATTAATAATTTATATTTAATTATGAAATAAATGTACCACATATGATACCATGTTGTGAGCGCGTATAGTTTTTCCATAAGAATCGACATGAGATGATTTGTTTTTAAGGGTGGAAATAGCCGTTTTGACATCTCTGGAGAAGAGAGGAGAGAAAAAGAAAATATGAACTGGGGGATTATCCAGATATTCTTCGTAGATACGTGTGAAGGGCGCTTTGAGATGGAGATGAGCTGTATTTTTTCCTCTGGTTGCAAAGTACTTATTTAGATGATTGGCTATATCTAATGGTTCGTTATAAGTGGTGTTATTTATTGTTATATTTGTGGGAAAACAACTTTATACCTTCTTCCTATGTAAAGTTACAGTGATAAGTATAGGTTAAATGTTTTTGCCGTATAGCTTTTCGGAGAGATTTACGTAACTAAGGTTTATTTTGCCTTTTATGGGTCGTGTTTATGGTAGTCACAGGACAAAAAGCTTGTTGGATAAATTATATAGTATGTCTGAGAACTTAATAAACTTTTCATTCATGTCGTCAGCCTCTTGGAGAGCTTTGGACCTCTAATCTATTGAGTCTAATTTCTGTTTCAGACCTAAATTTTAATTTATTTTTCTGACTTCTATTTTTACGCGATCTGTCTCTGGGATTTTATGATCCTCATTTAACTCTAAGACAGCTGAAATGGTCGGAGATCCCCAGCAGAAGTTCAGATGACCTTTACACGGTCTATTGAGGTTCAGTGCTCTATAGGAATCGTAACACGTGTAGCTGGCCTAATGGCTGGGCAGAAGCCATATGTTAACATTCTGTTTATGATTGTTTTATGGGGCTCTGTGTTTATTACATTTTAAGAGATCAGAATTGAGGTCGTCCAGGAAGATTGCTTTCTGCTGTTTTATACTATTATGATTTGAAATAAAGTCAATATTCTCCAGGAAATGGCTAAAACTTCCATTTGGAGGCCGGTAGATATCATTTATATTTGATTTAGTATTTTCCAGGGTTATACGAGGAATGATCAAAAAGTTCTCTGCCTGACATAGATATATTGTGTATTTTGAGATAAAATTTACACCATATCTAGTACAACTATTGTTAAATATGTGTATAAAATATAAAAACGCTAATCAAAATATTTTTTGTTTTACAGGTTGTAATGTGAAGCAGTGTGATAAACTTTATGAAAATGGACAAATTTGAAATACGCGCCGTCATTAAATATCTCTCTATGAAGAATATGACTCCCCAAAACGTTTCTGAAGATATGCAGCACGCATTAGGAGACTCTGTCCCATCTTATTCTACTGTTAAAAAGTGGTGTGCGGAATTCAAACGGGCAACATGTCGATCAAAAATGATAAACGGTCTGGGCGGCCATCAACGTCAACTTTTGAAGAAAATCTCCAAAAAGTCAACGATCTTGTCATGAATAATCGCCGACTTAGTGTTCGATTTATAGCTGAAAATGTCGGCATTTTACTTGGCAGCACACATTCAATATTAACAAACAAATTAAAGTTTAAAAAAGTGTCTGCAAGATGGGTGCCACGAATGTTGACTGACAACCAGAAGAGAACTCGAGTTCAAATTTGAAGACAATGTTTGAACCTTTTCCAGCAAGATCCAGAAAAATTTGAATCTAGGTTTATTACTATGGATGAAACATGGATTCATCATTTCGATCCAGAGTCAAAACAACAAATCATGTCTTGGAAACACCCGTCTTCACCAACTCCCAAGAAGTTTCGTGTTGTTGCATCAGCTGGCAAGCTCATGGCCTTTGTTTTCTGGGATGCAAATGGAGTTGTGCTCATTGACTACCTTGATAAAAGAACCACCATTACAGGTGATTACTATGCACGACTAATGAGAAAACTGCGCGAAGCCATCAAGCAAAAGTGACGAGGGAAACTCAGTCGAGGTGTCCTGTTTCACCAGGACAATGCTTCTGCTCACAAGTCTGCAGTTGTGATGGCTGCCATCAGAGAAATGGGCTTCGAATTGCTTCATCACCCTCCATATTCGCCAGACCTAGTTCCCAGTGATTTCTATCTGTTTCCCAAATTAAAAGAACATCTTCGTGGACAGAGATGTTTGGACGATAATGAAGTCTTGTCAACTATAAATGCCTGGTTAAAGGACCAAAATGAAGACTTCGTTTTGAACGGTATCCAGAAGCTGGGAAAACGGTGGATCAAGTGTATACTATCCCGAAAAGGAGACTATGCAGAAAAATAATAATAAACACTATCAACTTGACTCGTCTTTCATTGTCAAGCCGAGAACTTTTTGATCACCCCTCATATTTACGGTGCATGTTTCAGTGGAGTCTGACATTAATGTAAGATCAGTGATTTGTGTACAATTGTATGATACATGGAATGGATTTATGTATGTAAACTGAAACTTCCATCCTTTTCTGCCGTTACGATATGTCTGGAAACATTTAGGATACCCATCCAAAGCCCCGGACCAAAGGGTATAAGTCTTTAGTTGTTTCTTTTATGTATGTTTCCCTAAGGACTATGATAGAGAATTTTGTTCCGATTAATTGTAATGAATTTTGTACTGTAGCTCTTCAAAATTAGTAGGTATGCTTCTTATGTTTAGAGTTAAAATCATAAACTTATAATTGAAATTTAGGTGGTCGGAACCTATGTCATTTATATTGTAATAAATACTCTCGGAGACAATATGCGACAGATTAAAATTTCATCATCGCCTTCGTGTTTATCTCGTAACAGTTCTAAAAGGCTTGGAAGGTTTTTCAGGGAAGTACGAGACATAGTTATGAATTCGACTAGGGAGAGAAGGCAATAAAATTTTAGGGAAACTGAAAGGAGAGAAAATTTGGCCAGGATGTTACAAATGAAGTATGTAGTAAGACACTTTACTGTTTGGAAATCATTTATTGATTGGGGTCTTCCGACAGTAGCATGAACAAATGAAAATGATATCTTAAAAATAATAGTAGTCTAAGTAATAAGAACAATAGTAATATTAATAGATAGTGATAACTAATAACAACAATAGTAATATTAATAGATAGTGATAACTAATAAGAAATGATAGATGGTAATAATAATAATAATAATAAAATAATAAAAATAGTAATGATAAATATAAGTAATAATGAGAGTAAATTATAAAAATTGACACATATAGTGATAGTTAGCAACAAAATTGACAAGTTGCATCAGGCATGCTCAGTCACAGTTTATGGTAGGTTTTAAGTAAATCACTGGGATGGTGGTGATTTTGATCAGATAGAAAACTAAACATTTAGAAACTCATCAGGCAAATTCAGTTACAGTTTATAGCGTGCCAACTCTAAAATTTCTGTAAGTAGGACAGCAACAAAGTAATGATAATAGCGATAGGCAATAAATATAACAACCATATCCAAAGTGGCAGAAATAAAGATAATGCTATACACTCATATTATTATCATCAGTTATTTATCAATAATTAATTAATTAATTAATATCATCAATCAATCAATCAGTATTAACCAATTAAAAATACAAAATGCTCATATTGTTACCATCAATTATTATTTATCACTGATTACTTAATATCATCAATCAATCAGTATTAACTAAATGATAATACAATATACTCATATTCTTATTATGAATTTTTTTTTTTTTCATTAATTTTTGTAGATACATCAACTACTGTATAGCACCAATGGACTAAATAAAGACAATATTAAATACTAAGAGGTTCTTACTTTAAAGCGTATAGTAATAAACACTAGAATATACTCGCATAATTAATTAATTATTAATCATTAATTATTATTACTAGAAGTAATCACCCTGGGAGTAATCACCCTGTGGGTGAGCGTTTGAATTAATTGGAACGGGGGCTGTAAAGGTATTTGGATCAAAATTCACTTGCATTAAAAAATTATTAGTTATTATCAGATTTTATTGGAACTTTTACACCGGTCGGTGATCTCTTGATATGTATATATATATATATATAATATATATATATATATATATAGGGTGTTCATAAATGATTACCCTGATTAAAGCATGCTATGACTTTTAAATAAACACTCGTATTCAAACACAGTTTTAATCATAAGTAGATAAACATACAAAGTTTTGATACATAGTTAATGAACTTAATAAGCTTCCACATATGCACCCCTAGTGGCACGTAAAATGTCTGAACGGTATTCACACTCACGCCACACATTTTCCAACATTTGTGGGTTAACTGTTGCAATTGCATCCGTGATGCGTTCTCGCAATGTCCTGATATCTGGAACAACTGTTGCATAAACCAAATCTTTAACATGACCCAAGAGAAAGAAATCCAGCGGGGTAATGTCTGGTGATCTTGGGGCCATAGGATTGGCCCGTCCCTACCAATCCATCGATTTGGAAATGTTGCGTCGAGAGTTTCACGAACAACATGCGCCCAATGAGGGGGTGCCCCATCTTGTTGGAAGATGACAGTTGGCTGCCTGTCCTGCAGCTGGGGGATGGCGTAATTGGTGAGCATTAGGGCGGATCGAAAATGAGGTTTTTAAACCTTTTTTCGAAATTCAAATATGGCTAGTGCGGAAAATATGTGGGTGCTATAGATAATGACTGTGCATAAATATTAGTCCTGCGAAATTATATCTTCAGGTGCCACAAAGCCGTCGAAAAAGTGAAATATAATGATTTTTTTATATTCTGCATTAGTACAATAACTGAAATTTACTTGTTATTATTATATATTAAGTGTTCCAATTACCAAAATAGTTACCGAATTACGCAGCTCTTAGTTTACTTAGATCAATGTTCTTTTGATTAATGATCTAAATAATCCAGAACTCACCACGAGGAGGTGGCTGCGTGTCGAGCTCCACCCATGCCCTCCCAACCACCCATCCTTGCGCATGTTTTTTTCTATTAACGTTTTATTTAAACTTTATATTCAGCTTTACTTTCGAATGATGGCATTTTTTTACGTGACTGAAGTGTTGATCTTATGAAGCCATCTCGCGCGTTCAATCCAAATACTTTTGATGATGCTTCAGTCACTAATTTTACCATTCTTTCTACTTGTGTATGACAAGGGAATTTCTCGAATGGAGGGGTACTCTTGTTTTCTATGAATTCTTCAATCTCATTTTCTGTCAGGTGTCTTGTCACAGGTGGTTCAGTGACAATGCATTTTTGCCAATTAATTAAATCAGTATAATCAGTAGCTTCAAATTGAATAACAGGTACTGTGAAACGCCTCACAACTTTTTCCTTGTTTGTTTGCCTTGCTTTCTTTATTCGCCTCCACGCTAATTCTCTTATGGCGCTGCGGTCATCATGAATCATTGATGCTAGAATATTTTCTGGATTTGCAAAAAATGCATTTCTTTGTATGACAGGGTTTACAATATCCTTTACTTCGTCATTCAGTGTTCTTGTTAGTTCAATAGTTTTGAAAACATGTTTTGAGCCATTGACAAAAGACGTACTTTGCTTAATAGAAAACCACATTGGGATGTAGACCTTCATTATAAAAGAAGCAATGTTCATGAGGTTCTCAGATGGACTTACAGTTGAAACGTATAGACGAAGCAAACGATTTGCTGTAGTCAGCCATCGTGAATGTGCCATTTTGCCTGGACTACGATGAGCAAGATCTGGAGAGCAATATCCCTTTGTTATGGCCTGATGAATATCAATTAGATATTTTTGGTCGGTGCTAAGATCTTCACAGTCTACAGTTGGTTCCTCAGCATCAATCCTTTCAAACTCGACAATAGGAAGACTCTCACAGTTCTCTAATTCCCTGCCAATAGGACCGGTGAATCCGCGGGGACCAGATGTTTTTCCATCCAGCTTTGCAACTAAATGGCGTAATGGCAATTCATTGGCATGGAGCTGGCACACTAAATGTTGAACTGGCTTCTTCAGCTTCAATTCTATAAGCCTTATAACGCCTCCCTTTTCTCCAGTGTTGACTGCTGCACCATCGCATTCAATGGCAACAAGGTTTTCCAGGTTCATGTCATTATTTCCAATATACTCAAACATTCCTTTGCATATTTCTTCAGCTGATCCAGAATTCACAGAATAATGGCCAAATAATCTGAACCAGGTTCTCTCACTAAAGTGATATGTTCTTCTGTTACCTTCTTCTGATATACTTTGGACTTTTTTTTCTTGGAAGAGTGTAGAATCTTTTCGACCATCGAAATAGATTCCTCTGATTGGGACCTGATTTTGATCTTTCATAATTTCTGATCTTCTTTTGTCTTTCTCTTCTGATTTTACTCCTATCCACTACTTCAGATGTATTGTCAATAGAAACTTCTCCAATATCTTGCAATACTGCACTAACAATGAATGCTGCAGCTCGATCTGAAACTGCAGTCCTGTCACAAGCAGTAGCCACTGAAGGTAGATTTGTAGTTTTCCTTTTCTTGAATAATTGTTCTTCAGGTTGTTCGAGCTTTCTCTTCGAGCTAACTGGCTCTGGAAATGTATCGTCTGATATTTCGCCAGATTCACTTTCACTATTTGATGTCGATGATGATAATTCAACATTTGTATCCTGCAATTTCTCCTGTGAAGATTCTTTGGTGAGCCTCACAGCTTCTTTTTGCTTTCTTAGCAACGTAGATGCTTTTTTCTTTGAGAGTGTAATATCTACTCTATCAATAAACAGTTTTCTTTCACTCCTTTGATCTAAGAGGAACGTCACTTCTTCCTTTGGAACCGTTTTTTCTTTGGGACAAGAACATTGTGTTAGTACTTTGCACTTGCACGCTGCAATGTCAAAAAGTTTCGTGTGTGCTTCTTTTTTGAACATATCAATCTTTGCTTTGTAAGCTTCAGAATTTTTTCTGCTTTGGTATGGCTTCATAATGACACGATACTTTTCGTGGTAGCTTCTGAACATTGTTTCAATTCGCCTGTCTGACAGAATTGGGACGGAAGCACTTTCCCAAATTGTTTTCAATTTATCAACAACTTGTTCTAATATTTGAGATATTGAAGGATCTTTATTAGTATTCTGTTTCAAATCGTTTCTTACAAACAAGTAATATTTAAAAACTCCTTCGTATGTAGGAAGATTCTTGTGCCACAAATATTCCCCCATACCAAACATGGGGCACTCAGTTGAGGCCCTGGTTGATTTTGCACAAACTCGAGACATTTTGAAAGTATACAAATCTGAAAAAGAAAGAGCTAATATCAATTATACGTAAATTTCAGTTAATAGTACATGGCAAACTTAGAGCAACACAATACAGAAATGCAAAATATATAAGAAATAGAGTCTAGACTATCTGAGTAACGCCAACAACAGAACACCCACCTGCTACGAGAGCGACAGCTACACTGAACCGAGGTACTCACGTGACAGCTGAGTGAGCTGACTATAGAAAACTGTTTTTAGAGAATAGAAACTTTTTTAAAGGTTGACTGAGGTATTTTTATACAAGTGTGAATAAATTCTTGTCTATTGTGCATCGTGGACTCTTCTGTAATTATTGGTTAAAATCTGCTTTTTTTCAATTTTTTTCGATATTGAAGGTCATTGTGGCACCTGAAGATATTAATGTTATGATTTTAAATTTATACCAGCTTATTTCCTCACTACTCCACACATTGTCCACCCTAGCCAATTTGAAAATTCGAAAAATGAGTTTTTCACAGGTACACAGTTGCGGAAACAGTGTTGTCAGCGAAGAAGAAAGGACCAATTATCTGGTCATGCATTAGTCCACACCAGACATTGATCTTCGGACTGCCCCGAAATGCTCCCTTACGGCACGTGGGTCTTCCGATCCCCAAATACGCACATTGTGTCTGTTGACTCTACCACTAAGATGAAACGTAGCCTCGTCTGAAAAGCAGACACGTAACAAGAAGTCATTATCCTCGTCAATGCTGTTCAAAATGTCAATAGCGAATTGTTCACGTTTTGGACGGTCATCAGGCTTCAGTTCTTGAACAATTTGTACCTTGTAGGCGTGTAACTTCAAACGTTTGTGTAACACCTTGTGCACCGTAGACTTCGGTATCTTTAGTTGGCATGAAGCTTGTCTCACCGATTTCCTTGGTGACCGTGTGAAAGCAGTTTGAATGTTTTCCACCGTCCCATCGGAAACTGATGGTCTACCACTGCTCTTTCCCTTTTCCACGTTTCCAGTTTCCAAGAATTTTTTCATCCACGACTTAATTAACTTCACATGAGGTGGATTCTTTCCATACTTTGTTCTGAACCTTCGCTGAACACTGACAGGAGATTTTGTTTCTGCAAGCCACACAACACATTGTGCCTTCTCTGTCACAGACGCCATCTTAACTGAACAGCTACTACAGCGCTCCTAGCGGCGAATGCGGTAGACGAAACACACCAGTACAGAAACTCTATGCGTGTACGAGATCATCTGTAAAAAGAAAACGGATGTAAGATTCGTCATTAAAACATGAGAGCATACTGTTTTCAGGGTAAACATTTATGGACACCCTGTATATATATATATATATATATATAATATATATATATATATATATATATATATATATTGTTTCGTTGCGAGCGAAGCACTTCGAGATCTCACCTGGGAAGTCCTTCCTGAAATCTCTTATCCTTTTCAAGAGGTTCCTCTTATCCTGTAGCTGATCAGATACTCGTTAACAGAAATTCTTGGTCTCACCTGGATGCACGCGCTTATGAACTTCCTTTTCACACCTTCATTTGGGGATTACAATCCTGATAGGTCGTGTGGCGTTGTTCTTCTTGGGTCGACCGAGTCTAGAGACTTCTATGATGTCTGTTGGTTTAACATTTATTCGAAGATTTCTTCGTAAAACCTCGAGTGTTTTATGCTTCAGGTCCTCATTTTCGCTTTCAGCAGGTGTCTTTGGCCCACTTATTACCACAACATTCTTATATTGGGCTGTTGGAGGTGTTCTATTCTCTCTTCCAATTCCTGTTCTCTTTTTTTTTCTGGAGGGTTTTAGCTTTCCCCTTATGTTCAGCGGATTCTTTCTGCAGGACTTCAACTTTCTGGCTGAGGGATCCTGCTTGCTCCGTGAGCGTCCGCGTAATCCCATGAAGCTCCTCAGTTAAGGAGCTCTTGAGGAGCTCGAAGAGTTTGCAGTTATCACTGCTTAACTCTGTCAGCAGTTGCATATATTATGTAGAACAGGTAATTTAGATCGTGCCTAGAACACTGGGATTAGTTTTACATGCAGATGAGAGAAAGCAGCAAGATCTGAACTTTCACGAGCAAATAAAAACACGTCCTTCCTCGGCGAATAGATCGTAATTCGAAATATTTAAAAAAGGTATCATCGCTTTCAAAACTGAGAAATACCTGCATAAAAAGAGAAAAACAGGGAAATTCTCCTTGGTCAAATATTTTTTATCTCTTTTTCATCTGAAGTTCAAGTAATACTTCATCATTTTAGGAAAGTTTCATCTCCGACGAGTCAAAATGAAAATAATAAGCCAAAGTTTTCGAGAGAGAAAATCCCCCTTGAAAAATAAAAGCTAAAGAAGTCATGCAACAAAACTGTCAAACAGTTTAAAACGAAGTTCAGATGCTTATTTTAATTATCGATATTTAGAAGCGGGAAAAAAGATCAAAGTCTTCTTTGCTGCAGTAGTCTCTAAATGCGCAAACCATTTGACCAATGTGGGTGCTTAAACTTGGAAAAATGAGATAAAAACCAATTTAATTAAAACATCAGATCAGAAAACGGGTTTGGAAACCTAATAATGTCTGTTAAAGAATAGTTGCATATAACCATCGCTCTAACATTCACGATGGTTCTTCTCGACCTGTGGGTTTGTGGCTGTATGCTAAAGTTATAGAAACGGAGATCTGTTAAGTTAACAAAAGAAACTGGATAACCTCATTAGTAGCTTCCTCTCCAAACAGTAACTCTCTGACTCTAGTTAATGTAAACAAATTTAAACAAAGAAGAAACAGGCATTGATTGGCTTCTCATCCATCTGAGGTCCAAATGGTGATACAGATCGTATCTACTCCTACTCCAAATAGCTTTAGAACTAAACTAGGAACGGCATCCACTGTTTCTTCTTTAAATTTAAATAAATTAATTTTAAAGTTTCTGAAGATATTCAAACAAGAAAATAATAACATACGAAACGTACATAGCGAATTTTAATGACAATCCGAGAAACCTATATATTAGTGGCTCTTAACCTTTTTAGGCTGGGACCCAAATTCTGTTCGCGAGGCTAGCTCGGCGACCCATATCTTCAAACAATTCACTCGTAATTGATAATATAATAAATAATTAATAGCAAAATAATTAGGGATAGCATAAATAAATGATAAATGATAAATGACAGAGCATCATCAGCATTACTAATTGATAAATATTCCGTTTTTCTTTGGGTATTTTATTTGTTTATTTATTTATTTATTTTGGTGATAGTAATAAATTTCAGAAACAAAATTCACTCATTATCAGTTGGTAATTTTTTGTGTTTTTATGAAAATTCCATGTTTCCAAGTAAACTTTTCCCCGAGACTGCCAGTGTATAAATAAATAAAAAAATACTGCGAAAAAGATAATGAGATTAAAATTAATCCCAGTACTGAAAATGGAAAACCGAAACGGGTCCCAATAGAAATAAAAGATAGGTAAGTGGTCAGGATATTAAAAAAGTTTAGAATTTAGGAAAGAAAATAGTTCCCCGAATCACAGAGGAATCGTTAATAAGACGTGAAGAACTTCTTTTCGCAAAAATGGTAAAAAGAAAGGGATGTAGACAAAAGATAAAGATATAAATATTAATTAAAAGAAGGTTATCGCGGGATTACGAAGAAAAGGGATTCCTTTTTAACTGTAGTTATTACAATTCCTTCTTCACTATTCTACATCGATAAAAACTGAGTATAGTAAGTGTAGATGCAGAGCACACCGAACCTCTTTTTATTCTATTTTTCTCGACCGTTGTGAAGTGAAGACGTTTTAATTTAAACTTTCTTACTTATATGTCAAATATCCTGAAAGGTGAGATTTCGTTTCTAGTAATCAAAAATTCGCCTTTTGGATTAAGTGGGAAAGGGGGAAAAAAGCGCCTCGAAACAGCTTCACGAACAATAAGTTTCTTAATAAAAATTATTAAAATTATTAAAAAAAATACGCAGCAGTGACTTCTTGAATAATTACTATACTAAAAGAAACATCATCACCGTTGTCAACAATCGTGCGTCTTCAGTAAATGAATAATCGGACAGAGCATCATCAGCATCAATGATTGTAACAATATCGACAGAGAAACATAAGAAATAACAATTATGCAAAGAGAATTCCGAAAAAACGGCAAATATCTCCAAATATCAACTGCACCCGCAACATCATTCCATTAGCATCTTCACTATCCAAAGACCATTCGCATTACAGTTAAGTCAGATTTGAATGCAAGTTCTGATTATGTTTGTTCACAAAACCAAATGTAAACCAAAAAACAAGTGAAAACCAGGACACATTTGCCCATTAAAACATACCTTTCAGTAAACTGTCATCAAAAATTGCTTGTTCTTCTGAATAAAGCCAAATTGAGTACACAAATTTATGGCTACATTTACTCCCTTTCTTTAAAATGTCTTAACATTTAGACCTTATTAAACAGTGTGATTAGGAACAATAAACTATTGTTAAATACATACTGCATTCTAAGTAAGCAAATCTGAATGGACGCCTAAATACAATTAATAGACCGTCATTCCCATAATATCTTGCCATTGAACTAAATTGAAGAATCTGAGATCGTCTAATTTGACTTAATTTTTGCACGTCACGTTCTGTATTGTGAATTGGAATTCCGCACAGCATCTGAAAGCTATTTGCCTGTTGCTTCCGACCATTTATCGAATTTATTGCACAACTTTTCCTTTTGCCCACTGATGACGTCATCTTAACGAGACTTGCGGAATCTCACATCGGTGGGAGTTTCCAAACCACCATTCCTTTGATGGCTTTAGTTTCGAAATATTTTTCGCACTTTTCTTTCTAATCACACACACACACACACACACACACACCCGGCCCTCTTCATGCATAACTCCCACTCTCCTCCCTTGTTAGGTTATGTTACCCACTCCCTCCCCCTTCATGCATACCCCCTCTCCCCCATTGTTGCATAACCTTCTCCCCCTTGGAGGGTCTATCCCACACTGTGTTGCATGCAATGTTGCAATTATTGATGATGTTGCATGCAATTGATTTGCACTCGACATTTTTTCCATCATACTGCTACCATCGTTTACAGTCTTTTGCTTATTTATATTTTCGGTTTTAATACTCTTGTCACTATCAGTAATTTTGTTTCGGAAAAGATAATTAATTGGTTATATTATGACTTTAATCCTTTCAGTCATAGTGGAACTGTAATGTCCCACCGAAAATAATAATATAAACCGTAGTAAAATGCAGCGTTTCCACAAATGCTTCTACATGTTTATACAGGTTTAGTTTAGTTGTCGGAAAAGGAAGCCAAAATGCTTATAATGTAAGTGAATAGTTCCTAAAATATCTGATTCTGAGTAACAATAATCTTATATGCTTTTGTTTAAAGAAAAAAATACTTGGAAATAAAAGGATTAAATCCGTTCTGATGTTGTTTTTCTTCTGCTGGAGTCTGTTGTTCTCTCATCCAAACAGTATGTGTATATGTTTATATGTTATCCCCAGTATCACCCCAAAATATAATGAAATGGGGTCTTCTTTTGTAGCTCATTCCTTTATTCTGGATTCTGGGTTTGAAACAATATTTATTTGTTTTGTAAAGTGACTTCTCGCAAAATTATGTAAAGGAATGAATCAAAACTATTGTGTTTCCATGTTTAAGAGATCTAGAATGATTACAAGAACAATAAAATGAAACCAAGAACAAATATATTTTATTTTATTTTATTATTTTATTATGACTTTATTTTAAATTATAACCGACTAACGCGCCACTTAACTACATATTCTCATTACTTTAACACGACAGTGTTTTATGACAAATAATAACTAGACTTATCATTATTATGTTTTGTTTCAATTTTTTTTTACATTAATAATTAATTCAAAGGAATACAAAGAAATACAAAGGACAGCAAACAGCAACAGACCAGCTGGTCCCTGCGAGGCCGTCTGTTTAAGAAGGAAGGTTAAAAGATGTAAGAAAATTTAAAGACAAGTAAAAGTTTTAAAGCAAAGCAAAGAGGTTGAGAGCTAAAGTGAAAATTTTAAAATACAGAGGAGGGAATCCATTTGAAAATTCTACATTATTTCTACGCGCTAACAAATGCGTCCAAGTGGAGGTTTAAGGCAAGAGAAGCATCTAGTTTCTCTTTAAAAGATCCGATCGAATTACTTCGAACTACGCTGGCTGCCAATCCATTTCACACACTAACTATATGATTGAAGAAAAATGTTTAGCTTCATTAGAATTAAAATGTTTACCTACTAATTTCAGACCATTACGCGAGTTCTATCTGCATTCCTAAAAGTGAAATATTTTTTGGCGTTGTCATCATGAAAACCTTTAATCATTTTAAAAACTTGCATTAAATCTCCTCAAATTCGCCTTTTTACGAGTGAGAATAAATTTAACGTTTCTAAACGGGCAGCGACCGATTTGTTTCTCAGTCTAGGAAACATCTCAGTAGCCCTTCGCTGCACTCTCTCCATTCTGTGTCGTCGTAAAAATGGGGACCAGAATTGAACGCAGTATTCCAGGTGGGGCCGTACTAAGGAGTTATATAATGTCAACATTGTTTCCTCCAACCTAAATTCAAACGATCTACCAATAAATCCTAAGATTCTATTTGCTTTTCTGACAGCTTCGATACATTGTTTACTCGGTTTAAGAGTGTCGGCAACAATAATAACAAAATCTTTCTTTTCCATAACACTCGTTGGTGTCTTGTCCCACATAAAATACTTTTATTTAACATTGTTTCTACCGATATGCAACGTTTTACATACTGTATATCTATATTAAAGTTCATTTGCCATATTTCCGCCCACTCGAGTAATTTATTATCTTCTTGAATCTGTAAACTTTCTGCCGCTGATTTTGTTCGTCCCCCTAGAATAGATAGATAGATAGAATAACCTTTATTAATAATAATAAAATAAATATATTTTTTCAATTTACAATGACAGGAATAATTGTGAAGCTCGACTATTTATTTTATTTAATTTGGCCCTTAAGCTTTAGGCTTTACTGGGCTCTTATTAAAAATAAACAGCTAGTTGTTATTAATTAATAACAATAAATAAATAAATAAGTATTATTAATCGTTAAAACATGTATTACAATATTAAACAATATTAATGGACAATATTAAACAATATTAGTGGACATTAATCCTAGATTTTTGATAGTATGCCATTATTAATCGGGATTTCAACTTGGTTTTAAACAAATTTACATTCACAATATTTTTTATATCGGCATTCAAGTCATTCCATAGTTTTAATCCAATGAAAATGGGTAGTTTTTGAGATGAAGACAATCTAAATTGAGGTATAACAAGCTTTGATCTATTTCTGGTCTGATACGAGTGGATTTCTTGATGAGTTACAAAATATCTATTTACCCATTGCAAATTAATGATTTTGTTCTTACACTCGTAAATAAAAATAAAATGTGCCAGTTTGGTTATATCGTTAAGCTTTAGTAGGTTTAGTTCTTTAAATAATGCACTAGAGTGATCAAGGAAATCAGCATCAGATAATAACCTTATTGCTCGTTTTTGGATGACAAAGATACCATTTAATGCGTTGTTAGCGGAGTTTCCCCAAACAAAGGTGTAGTACGTTATATAAGGAAGAACAAGAGTATGATAAAGAGTCAATAAAACTTGTTTAGGGATGTCAGTGATATAAATAATAAAAGAACTGGTCCCAGAACTGATCCCTGAGACAGGCCACTAACTGCACATTTCCAGTTAGACGCTTTGCCATTAATGACCACTCTTTGTTTACGTCCACGAAGCCAATTTTTGACCCAATTGAGAACATTACCATTAATTCCTTGAGAATATAGTTTAGCTAATAATCTTCTATGTGGCACTTTATCAAATGCTTTTTGAAAATCGAAATATATAATATCTACTGTTTTACTCTCGTCATATATATTTACAATATCATTAAAGAAGTCGAGCAAATTAGTAAGACACTAACGATTATAATTTCTCGAAAGCGATTTGTCCCCTTTTTGAAATATTGGCCTAATGTTTGCAAGTTGCCAATCGAACGGAATTTCTCCAGACTGTAACAATTTATTAAATATATATGCGAGAGGAGGAACCATTGCGCAGTTCACTTCTTTAAGTACCTTAGGAAAGAGCTTATCTGGACTGGTAATTTTATTAGGATTAATTTTACCTATGGCTGAGAGTACTTCGCTTTCACTAATGGTAAAATCGTGAAGCTTTAAATGATCATTACTGAGCATGATTAAGGGAACGGGAATGTTGTTCATATTTTCGTTTGTGAAAACGGAAGAGAAGAATTTATTTAAAACTTCCGTCATTCGTAAGTCATCGTAAATTTGTTCGTTGTTTTGGCCTATGAGTGAACTAATAGTCTGCGAAGCTACTTTTTTTATTTCTAACATAATTATAGAATTCCTTCGGATTCGATTTAATTTGGTTCACTATATATAGCTCCTAGTTGCGCTTACTTTTTCTAGTAGGTTTTTTACTTCGCCTTCTCAATAGCTTGTAAGCATTTTCATCGGCCAAATTATTTGAGTCTTTACATTTAAATTCGTTTAATAAACCAGTTTTTAAAGTACTGTACATACGAAGACAACTAATTCACAGCAACATATGTTTGCGATTTCTAATCCTGTAAAGAAATGGGTTGTTGTGTTTATTCATTGACAGTGATCTCTTACATTTGAGAAATATACTCTTCATTGGCAGTGGTAGATTAACCTTTAAACCTTTCAAATGTTCCATGCGATGATTCCTCATTTCACGAAGGTCAAGTTTGTCGCCCCTCCTCTCAGAGACAAAATTAATGTATTTAGGGAGCTGCTGCAGTTTGAACATCCACTGATGTAGTTGTCACTTCACATGGGGCTGGATTTTTACTACAAACACACACGAGTACATACACGTACATTAACAAAATCTCGTTTCCCAATGAACTGGGGTGAGAAGGCAGAAATAAGTCGGATGCAAAAGAGTTGCATGGGCGACCCGGGAAAACGTGGCGCTCACGTCCGACGCCATCGCTGCCCTTCGTGGGGAGAAAGAAGAAAGGATGGGTCTCCAGACCAGTCCTTCCTCTCCTGTATCGCAGAAGATGCAGAGTTAGTTACACCTTTCGGCGGGTAGTTGGATCGTCACATCCCAAACCATTACAAACCCATGTACAATATATATCTATATATATATATATATATATATATATATATATATATATATATATAGAGAGAGAGAGAGAGAGAGAGGAGAGAGAGAGAGAGAGAGAGAGAGAGATAAACTCTAAATAAATTTCTCATGATTTCATTAATTTCTTCCGAACTAAATGAAGTAATTACCGGCAAGAGTAATTAGAAGGATATTTTCATTCGCTCTTTGAGTATTTTTAAGTTTTTTTAATTAAGGAAGAAAACCTTTTTGCTGATTAATTAAAAAATTTGAATGGAAACAGCAAATGAAATAAAGTCTCAACTCGAGATTAAGAAAGTAACATCCTTTAAAGCATCTGTAACAAAAAGAGGTTTGATCTGATTAATTATACAAGATATTATCTGTACAGTCTGGTGATCAAGTTTTGCCACAGCGGAGCGTGTATGAATGGATTGAAATATTCAAAATTGGCAGAACAGATGTCGCCACGCAGAACGTTGAGGGCGGCCGTCCACATTTCAATTCATTCGTACACGCTCCGCTGTGGCAAAACTTGATCACCATACTGTACGGATAATCTCCTGTGAATTTCAACTCCTTTTACGCCCTCAGCCCATTAAAAACAAACGAAAGCACTCTGCTCTTCTTTGGTGCGAGTCGAAAGTGGTGCGGCCACGTTTAAAGCGCAATTACAACTGAACAACTGAGTGTCAAGGTCTCAATCCCACGAAGCAGCGATTTGTACGCTCAGTGACTGCAGCGCCACTAACGGTCAGCAGTATAGACAAATCTGGAAAAAAAGACAGGTAAATTGCGGATACTTTTTGACTTACCTTCGTATTAAAAAATTTAAAAAAATAAAAAAAATCTTTTATCAGAAAAGAATACAAGTGACAGAGTTTTACAATTTTTATATTTAAGACATTAATATATTCACAATACTCTCATTTGAATATGCCTTCGGAAGCATGGAGGCTTTATAGACAAAATTAATGGCATTTAATTTATTTATTACATAAATATAGTGAAAGTGTAAAGTAAAAGTAATAGTGATAACAATAATAATAATAATAATAATAATAATAATAATAGAAATAATAATAATAATAATAAGTACAATATAAAGTTTACAAAATGTTACTTGATTTTAAATGAAATGACTTATTGTGTATTTAGTGGAAGATATTACAGAAAATAGTGAAAGTTTAAAGTAATAGCAAAAGTGACAACAAAAAGTAATAATAATAATAATAGCAATAATTACACTAGTCAACAAGGTTTTGGTAACATAAAAGGAAACTAATGTTTTTTATTAATTCTGATACGCTGATTCCAAATCTGAATGCAAAACGTTTCCATCACGTCACAATTTTGGAAAAAATTGTTCTAACCACTTTTCATACAACTGTTTAAAAAATAAGCATCGCTTAGTGACTGTTGGCGGGGTTGGAGGGCAAAGGAAGAGCAGGAGGTGGTGTATCATAACAAGCGCGTGCATGTTAGGCGTCAGTCATAACCTGTGCCCATTTGAGAGCGATTGTGTGTTTTGTTGCCACTTTTTTTTTTTAATAAATTGGTCTTCAAAGTGAAAAGAGAGTTAAATTTGATAAAAGTTCATATTGGTAATATGGAGAAACAACACCATCGTGGCTGTGTGAATTCGCCAGACAATTTTGTTATTTATGTGGACAGTTTACAGCAAAATCACAACGTCGGTCTATAACAAAAACAGTAAAACAAGCCTATTATCTTTATTTTGGTTGCCATTTGGGAGATCAGGACAAAAGTTGGGCACCGCATGTATGCTGCATATTGTGCTATGTAAACCTGATTCAGTGGATGAAAGGAAAGAAGAGCAGCATGCCGCTTGCTGTTCCCATGATATGGCGTGAACCAACCATCCACCTTGAAGACTGCTATTTCTGTCTTACGAAAATTTCAGGTTTTCGAGGAGCATCAAAAATAAAATTGAATATCCAAACATTCTTTTGGCAATAAAGCCACTGCCACACGGACAAGGCCCTTCCTGTACCACCCACTAACTGAAGGGAATGTTCTATTCTCGAGGAAGAAGAAGGTCTGTCAACATCTTCCGATCCATGTTATCTTCCACAGAGTTGCCAAGAACCACACTTAATTGAGCAAAGTGAGCTTAATGACCTAGTACGTGATCTAAATCTTTCAAAGCAACAAGCAGAACTTTTGGAATCAAGGTTGCAACAATGGAATTTAAAATTCGGCTGAAGGTATGAGGATTTCCATATTTAGAAAGAGAAATCAGAAATTGTCGACGGTTTATGGTATGCAGGATTCCCTTTGTGTGTGCCTAGACATAAACGGGCTGATATGGAGAACTGGGATTTCAACACAAACTGTACAATGGCCGCTGTTTATTGGTTCGTCTAAAGTAAGCTTAAAGGCAGTTTTGTTGCATAATGGGAACAAAAACCTTCAATACCTGTGGCCTATGCATGTCCCACATAGTGAATGCAGTCAAATATAAGGAACATCGTTGGCAGTTATGTAGTGATTTGAAGGTCATCGCGCTTTTGCTCGGACTGCAGGTGGGATTTACAAAGTATTGTTGTTTCCTTTGATGAGAGTCGAACAACAGAATACCACTATGTTTGACTGGCCATTGAGAAAAGAATTCTGTCCTGGGAAAAACAATCTTAAATATACGCCATTAGTGGATCCTCACTTGGCACTTCTTCCTCCGTTGCATATAAAGCTGGGGTTAATGAAAAATTTTGTAAAAGCTTTGGACAAAAATAGTGATGGTTTTAACTACTTAAAGCAAACGTTTCCAAAATTAAGTGACGCAAAACTCAAAGAAAATATCTTTGTTGGTCCGCAAATTAGAAAACTTTTGCAAGATAACAGTTTCGATCTCAAACTAAACTCTACTGAATTAGCTGCATGGAAATCTTTTAAATCCTTAGTTCACCGATTTTTGGGTAACAAAAAAGAAGAGAACTATAAAGAAATGGTAGAAGAATTGTTACGTAATTATAAAAACGTGGGATGCCGGATGTCACTCAAAATTTACTTTTTACATTCCCATCTGAACTTTTTTCCTGACAACTTGGGCGCCGTTAATGATGAACAAGGTGAAAGGTTCCACCAGGCAGTGTGTAAAATAAGCGTGCAGTGTTCCAAAAATGTACAGTGTTCATTGTAATTTGTGTAGTGTTCATGCTGATTTTGTGCAGTTAAAAACTATCTGCAATAATATTACTTGGATTATTTCAGGATGAACACTAAACAAATTACAATGAACACTGTACATTTTGGGAACACTGCACGCTTATTTTATATCCTGCCACCAGGATATAAGTATAATGGAACAACGCTATCAAGGAAGGTGGGGTTCAGCCATGATGGGTGACTATTGTTGGTTTTTGCGAGGAAAAATTAACTATATGTATTGAATTTTCAGTTAGAGCAGCGCGGTTTTTTTTTTTTTCACTTTTCCATTTTTTTTTTAGTGTTTTTATAATTTCTGTCAACCATAATGTGAAAGTATGATGTTTTATTAGTGAATAAAAATGTATTCGCATTAGTAGTATAGCCGCAAAAGGGGAGAGTGCAGGAATGTTGCAAATTATTATGCAATGTTGCAATGTTGCAAAGGGGGTTAGGGTGTTGCAAAAAAGCAAAGGAGGTGGGGGGATGCTGCAGGTGCAACAAGGGGTCATGAAACTTGGAGGCGGCGTTATCCCCCAAGAGAAAGGAGGAGAGAAAGGAGGAGAGGTGTTCACCTGGCAGGAGCCAAGTGCATATTAAGACTTCAGCCGAGTAGGCGTTGTCTTATAGACTCCTAATCAGCCAGTTGACTTATAAGGCGTAAATGGCTTGTTCAGGTTGAGTTGCCAGATACCACTTTTTATTGTATACATTATTATGGAGAGTTGCCAGATACCATTTTAGTTGTATACATTATTATAGACTCCTAATCAGCCAGTTGGCATAGAAGGCGTAAATGGCTTGTTCAGGTTGAGTTGCCAGATACCACTTTTTATTGTATACATTATTATGGAGAGTTGCCAGATACCATTTTAATTGTATACATTATTATAGACTCCTAATCAGCCAGTTGGCATAGAAGGCGTAACTAGCTTGTTCAGGTTGAGTTGCCAGATACCACTTTTTATTGTATACATTATTATGGAGAGTTGCCAGATACCGTTGTTCAGGTATACAGTTGCCAGATTGTACCATTTATTTTCTTAAAAGTTGGTTTAGAATTCCGCTAGTAGGTTTAGAAGGCGTAACATTAGCCCTGTTCAAAAATCAACTTTTTCTTATTTTCATAGGTTTCTGTACTTTTCCCCATGCTTTTTGACCTGAAAAGGCCAAAAATCACAACCATTTTGACCTAGGTTGTTGGGAAGCATTGCCGCATGGAGCTTTAAGTTTTCTGCCTTGAAATCGGCCAAAAGCACCAGTTCCGGGGTCCCTTGAATCATGTTTTGCACTATAACTTTTTATCTAAACAAGATAGAGCAACAAAATAGGCACCAAATTAAAGTGTTTTTAATCCTCTTTCTAACTTATACAATTATGATAGTCTTGGAACAAGAAATGGCACATTGGTACATACAAAGATTTCAGAAATATCACAAAATTCGTTTTCTCACACTCAAGGCAGACAAGGCGCCTTATTCATGACACAAATTTGAGATTAACATTTTGTCACAAGTCTAATCGATCAAGAAGTGAAAGCATTACATGATGATTAATTTCATAATGACATTTACACAGTCAGTTGTTGAGAGTTTGTTTCTTGAAGCTGTCAAAGCGGCGTCTGTTGAACTCCACAGCTTGAAGGAGATAGTCCCTTTGCTTGGCATCTGTTGTTATGACATTTGCAAAGTCGCTCATCATCTTGACACCACGTTCAGCAATGTCATTCACCGCTTTCAGATTCTTAACATAGTCCAACGCTTTTCTGTAGTCCTCATTCTGTGGCCAAGACGTGACAGGTTCCAGAAGCCACTCGGATCCAATGTTCAGTGTGTCCAGCAGGAAATGTGATTCTGGGCCAATGAGATCAACCAGGGTGGTCTTAGCTGTGACTCTCTGGAATAGAGGCTTTCCTGTTCCGAAGCTGTCTGGCTTCTCAGTGGCATGTAACTGGGCAGCAATGTCGTGCTTCAATGTGTCACTCAATCTACTGCTGAACAGGGCAAATGGCACGACTTCCTGCGTCAGGTACCATTTGTGGTTTTCCATCTTATTAAGTACTGCAGCAGCAAGCTCTGGGTCAGTTTTCTTGTACTTCAACATGTCCTGGATTAGACTTAGATCATTCCCGGGAGCATCTGCAGCAGACATTGACATCATCCATACAGGAGTGTAGAACAGCGCAAGGAAGGTGTTGAGTCTTTCCAGCTTTGATACAGTGTCTTCGTCGTACTCAAGTTGATCTGCAAACATCAGCATTTTCATGGAGTACAGGTTTCTGGCCATCCATCTGGCCTGATGAATGGCGCCTGGTCGACTCCAGTGAATACCTCGAGGAGGCGTTCCTCCAAGAACAATGACTGTCAGTTCAGCCATTTCCCTGTAGTCGGCTCTTGGAAGCCTTTCTGCTGTTAGAATGTCTTGGAGTATTTCTTCACTGTTCTTCTTCTTTTCCTTCAGCCATTTGCTGTTGATAGCCAGCATCTTTGGGTTTTCCTTGGACAAGTCCGTCCAAACATCCTTCAGATGCTCAAACCAGGGATTATCTGGCCCCTTCACCTTCCAAACAGCTTCTCCCAAACTGCTCCTACTAGGATTTCCAGGATGTGATGTCGACAGGCCAGATAAAACACCTTTTTGTTCAGCATTTTCTCTAGTAGTTTGGCAGCTCGTCTGTGAACTCCACTGTTACTGGATGCAGTGTCAAAAACAAGGGCAGTAACATTATCCGTAAGTTCCCATGTCTCCAGTAAATCCATTGAAGCCTCAGCCTGAGCTGTGCCAGAAGAATTGTCGATAACAGGTACTCCCAATAACTTTCCTTCAGTGTATGAAGGTGGACCAGACACAGTGGCGGTTCCTCATATGGGCAATATGGGCAGCCGCACAGGGCGGCATTTGTGGAGGGGCGGCATGAGCGCCTGCAAAAAAAATAAAAATAAAAATAAGAATAAATAAATAAAGAAATAAATAAAAATAAAAAATAAAATAAAATAAATAATAAAAGATCAATGACTTTGCATCAAGGAAGGTAAGAAGAGTCAGGCTTTAGATGGCAGTTGTGCTGTGGTGCAATTTATTTTGTTTCTTGTTCAAAGTGTAGCATAATAATTACCCTCTCTTAAGTGTCTTATTCTATTTATGTGATAGAGCATTTGTACAATTTAGAAATTTGATTCTCTAGTTTATTTATGGCAGTTGTGCAATTTAATTTGTATTTTTCCTGTTCATAGTATCATAATTACATTCTCTTAAGTGAGTTATTCTATTTACGTGATGAAGGATTTGTAAAATTCAGAAATTTGAGTCTTTGTTTTGGTTCTGAAGTTCCAACAATTAGTCCAATAAAAAGTTATTTTGTGAAAGAGTTATGTCTGTCCTTTATTTTGGGGGGATCCGAATGTGTGTGTGTTGGCGAACAGGGGGGGAGGCGCTGAAGGTGAGGTTCGCCCAGGGCGTCATGTAAGCTAGGACCGCCACTGACCAGACACTAGCACAGCTAAAGTCTCTGAGGTACTTCCATGTTCACTGCCCAAGACATCTTTGAGCAACTTTCCATCCCAGTGTAAGGCAGCGTACTGTGGGGGGTTTTCACAAAACTTGGACATGTGACTCTGGCTGATATTATACCTGGACAGCATTCTGTTGCGACGTGTTGTTGAGGTTGAGATGACGAAGTTATCCAGATCAGCCCCTCCAGCTTTCAAGGTGGCAGAAACCATGGCAGTAACTTGATTGTCTGATAAACCAAGACGATCAGCTGTATTGCAGATGACATCACATTCCATGACCTTCCTTGGAAACGTCAAAGTCACACTAGTCACAGTGTCTTGATGGTGAGAACATCCAGGACGAGGCTGATGGTAATCCATGTCCTCTGTGTTAGCGTCGTTGTCAGTTGAGTCACCCCAGGTAATGTCATCCACATGAACAACTGCCTCTTGTTCTGCTGCAGCTGTAAAATAGTACAACATGTTAAGACAGTAATTGTTAAGTACATGCTAAATATCGCAATGGAGTAAAACTTAAAACTTTTTGTAACGTTCAAAGTAATTAGTTTTACCTGTTCTTGTCTATGCTGCAGTCTTTCATTCCTCGCTGCTTGCTGCAGGGATCTTGTCTCAAAAATCTTGTCATGACCAGACATATGACCTTTCCTCTCAGTCTTTTGGTCTTCGTAGAACTTGATATCCTCATCTTTCTTCTCTCTGGATAACAGTCTGTTGTTCTGTATTTCCTGGATTGCATCTGGAGCTCCTATATCGAACAGGCTGTCTAATTCCAGCACAAATGCTCTCTTTTTCCTCCAGGGTTACTTGCTCTTCCTTTGCTTTTCACCAGAGCACGATGTTTCTCATGTAGTTTCATGAAGAGCTTCATTGCGTTGTACTTGGTCATTGTCTTGATCCTAGCCATCTGCCAGAATGGGATGATAGATTCAACTGTTTCATATGCAAGGTCTTGAACCATGGGCCTCCCTGCATTTTCCGGTAAATTCTGAATATTAAGGAAATACTGGAACGCCTGTCTGTTGGTGGGAAGCTGGGAACCACTGATAAAAGCTGAAGGGTATCCAACCAGGAAAGTTTCAGTGAGAGATCTGGTAGATGGCCCAGTTGACACCTGCCTGCGGACAGTACGTGGATGTTCTGAGATATCAACTGTGCGCCCACGGAGCTCCCTCAGCTCCTTGCTTAATGCCATTGTGAAGTTGTAACTTGTAGATGGTTTTCTAGATTCTGATTGAGTTTCTGTTGTTTCCTGAAAAATGATAGATAATTATTATTATTATTATTATTATTATTAATTATTATTTATTTATTATTATTATTATTATTATTATTATTATTTATTAATTTTATGCTCTTTCATTTGGTACCTAATTTGTTGCTCTATCTTGTTTAGATCAAAAGTTAAAGTGCAAAACATAATTCAAGGGACCCCGCAATTGGCGCTTTGGCCGATTTCAAGGCAGAAAATTTAAAGCTCCATGCGGCAATGCTTCCCAACATCCTAGGTCAAAATAGTTGTGAGTTTCGGCTTTTTCAGGTCAAAGAGCATGGGAAAATGTACAGAAACCTATGAAAATAAGAAAACGTTGATTTTTGAACAGGCCTAGCGTAACATGATATAATTAACCAAAAGAATTAAGTAAAACATCATTGCATCATTCTGTTTATTATAAATATATAGAAAATAAATATACATTTGAATGATCAATAATAGAAATATGAACGAGGAATATGCATATAATCATATATCCGTCAATATAACAGTACAGGATAAATATATATACACACACACACAATTATGGAGATATATAGAAAATAAATATAAATTTGAATGATCAATAATAATAGAAATATGAACGAGGAATATGCATATAATCAAAAAAATACACACACACACACACACACACACACACACACACACACACACACAATTATGGAGATATATAAAAATAAATATACATTTGAATGATCAATAATAATAGAAATATGAACGAGGAATATGCATATAATCATATATCCTTCAATATAACAGTACAGGAGAAATATCACACAAATATGTTAAATATATAAATACGTTTCACTTTTTTTTTTCAAAATACTAAACTCGCACTTAATCGAGTCTACAATTACATCATTATTGCTCTGCATTACGCAGTATATGCGGTTTAATAATATTTCACCTCTTAAAGTATAGGAAAACCTGTACTCGATATGAAGGGCTTTCATATCGTTCAGTACTATTTTTGTTCCCACTTTACAACCGGTTGGTAAGTCATCTTTAAATACGTCTAGAATACAATCAAAAGCACGCACAAAGAGTTCATCGTTAGCTACATTATTAAACACAAGTTTATAAACACGCTTTTCCAATCGAGGGTTTATTTCTACCGACCCGAGCTTTTCAATCGTGAACTCATCTTCATCAACATAGCGGCAATTGAAATAATCTTCTAAATCGTTACGACAACTGCGCGTTATATAAAGAAATAGTTCTTCAGGGTGAACGGTGTAGGTGAGCTCAGCCTTGTACCGATCAATTGCTTTGTACCAAAGTTCATGGTATTTCAAAGAGTCTAAACTTTTAAATAAACGTCCAGCTCTAGACCATTCTCACCTTGTTCAGCCCTACACTCGGTAAACCCATCGAGCAGAGCGGTGTATGCGTATTCAAGTACTGTATCAAAATAAAGCATATCCGTAACACGCGCGTCTAATATAGGTTTCAGCTTGCGGAATCCGACGATTTCAAACATTCTGTCGAGGATGAAACGGTTTCGCGTAGGAACAAGAGCGTTATTATCAGAAGCATTCTTCCACATCAGCCGTATATCAATGCATGGCCGATCGTTATTTATACACAACGTACATACAACGGCGTATGAGGGTGCGTCACTAATCTGCTCTCTTCTTGTACCTACGTTAGCAGGTATTTTATAACGATCTTCACTCCACTTCTCAACTATCACGAAGATTCTATTCATCTCCTCGACACTTAAATAAACCCGTTTGTTTGTTTTTCTACATTCCGTTTCCAGTACATAGCTAACGGTACCGAATTTACGCCTGAACACGCGCAACGATTTCGTCACGGACACATCGTACGAGGCGTTGAGAATGCTGCTCAAATGAAGTTCCATCGTATTCGAGGAGCGCGCGTCCACTCGGTTCAAGCTCTGAGATAACTATGAGCCGTGTGAGGCACGCAGGTAGGCAGGAACGGTTCGATGGGCGGCTGACTCGATGATACGTGAATGGGCTTGTTCGAACTCGTATGATACGCGAGTCGCACCATAATCAACGTGTGCGGCGAATTGTTGTACATATTGGGTAGGTGTTTTTCCGCTACAAGAATTAATTTCGGTTTTATCACTACCAGACTACGCACCAGACAGTTTCCCTCAGGATAATTTTCACGAACTAGGCACATTTTATAATGTTTTACTAAACATCTTCACACTCCGGCGCACTATTTGAGAGGAACATATGCTCATATTTTTCCTTTCTGCCCAGCAAACGATACTCGTCTCTAAAGTCTGTTAAAAACTCACGCAGGGCACTAGCCACAACCTCACTACGAACCTCATCATGATATACATTAATATAGTGATAAAAATACTTAAGATTGTCCATGATGACGAGATTCACATTTTCAGTCGTAGGGTATGAGTAATCGACATGGTGTAACATGACATAATACCGCTTGTCACACCACCCATCCACAAGACTCATTATCCATACCTGCTGCTTCTCTTCTGCACGCGTTGTTTCTTTTACTTCACGGTATATGTGAGACTTTATAAAGTTTAGCTCTACAGCATACTTCAGCACATCGTCTGTGCAACGAAAGCCTTCAACGGTCTCACCAGAACATCCGTAGTATTTGTACATCTTGCAACTTCGCACAATCCAATGTTTTAAAAGAGGCATAGGAGGGGGGAATAGGAAGTTTTTCGGTATCCACCACATCCTGACACTTTGCTGAATACCATTTCATAAACGTTGTACAAGCAATATTAAAGGTAGCCATTTTCTTCTGAATACACGTCTGATCTCCTTTTTTCTTCTACGCTGGCGAATACACGTCTGATCTCAAGGGCTTACTGCAGTCGACTGACCACGCAGGGAATCCCAGATAGTAGCATGACTCACGTTGCTGGTCTTACAGTGCGGAGCTTAGAACTTTCACCTGTGCACACACACAACAGTGGGCGGAGCTTAGAACTTTCACCTGTGCACACACAAAGGAGAAAGTGAAACGCTAATTGAAACATGATTTATTAATAAACGAGATATTCAAGTTATATTATTTACAAATACGATTTAATAAACGAGATATTCAAGTTATATATATTTACAAATACGTGTAATAAATAAGTTAACAATAGATACATCAAAGATTATATACAAGACATTTACAAATACGTGTCATAAGTAAGTTAACAATAGGCGCATCAAAAGTTATGGTATCCAAAGGGTACGGTATCATAGGTACCAGGTAACTGGTAACGTTTCCTATAGGTGTTACGGCACACCTTCGTACCCCTAAGTTCCTTCACGCCCCCAGCTTCTGCGCCCGAAAATTGTGGGTGCCTACAGTTAGTTGGGGAGGTCGTTCGCCCTCATCGTCCAAGCACACTAGATCCTTCAACGATTCAAAGTTAACAACCCGCCGATTCGCATGGTTGAGCGTAATACCCTTTGCCTTCACGATATATTTCATATCCTCCCCACCCTGACCCGTACCCATAAGTTTTAGGTCCTGTTGAGAAAAGAGTCGGCGTATGCGTTGTCCCCATACTCATCCTTGATCTCATCAGTGAGCTCGCCGAGGAACTCCCCAATAGCGGGCATGTATTCACCCTCCCTCTCTGTGAATATCACGCTATCTGTATCGGCATACAATACTCTCCGCCCAAGAGAATGCAATAGACCCCAAAGTTTTATACGGGCGTAGGCTGTTGTGAAGCTGGCCACAGGTATGTTTGTAACCCTTGAGGTATCTGTGGCCAATTCAGTGTTGTTGTACTTTATTATGTAAGTATTACCTACATTCACGATCTCCATGACCTCTTTATCGGGAGCATTGGCATAATCCCAGACTCACTATAACTTTGTGCCAAATGAATGTTCCCTTTGCCGGTATTCTGTGCAAATTTTCCCCATAGACTGTTTAGACACAACTTTGCACTAAAGCGCTTGCCAGGATTCTTTGCAATTTGGCACGATCAAGTTGTATACCTTCGGGTCGCGGTAACGTTGAATATAGGCAGACTTTTCATCTTCGGTATCAACTCCTCGCGGATACCCTGATGCCTCAACCTTATCCTTCAAAAATGCGTTTATATATGGTGTGAAAAGGTTGGGTAGCTTCTGAAACCTCCACACCTCATGTATCTTCAGTATTCTATACCCATGGCGTACGGCTAGGGCCAGCTCAGGACTTGTATATACGCCTCTGATCTTACGCTGGTGGGGTATATGGTTACAATCGCCGTTATTCTCTTCCGCGCACTTCACGCACAGTGGGAACATGAGCTTGTGGTCGATAACGACAGGTAAGATTGGCATCCATAAATTGCGTGGGGGAGTACGTCTACGAAAGAGAGCCCAAAGTAACGATCATTCAAATTTCTTGAAAATTCATTGATGGAGGGCAGGTTAGGTCCCACCAGTTTCTCAGGAGCGCCCACGGGGTACGGATTGTTCTTCATCACGTATGGGTATAAAGAACAGAAATCGTAGTAATGGAGCTTCACGCCCTCCGTAGGTGGAAAGTATAGTCTGAATGGATTTGTACGTCCTCCAAACAAGCTATCACCACATTTGAGAGGATCCAGCACCATTGAACGCTTGATCGTGTTTATTTCCTCACGGTACACCTCGTCTGTCTCCATCCGTGCATCATATTCATGCTCCCACAAGACTTTGTGAGTGAACTGTGATCCTATAAGTTGATCGCGGGTGCGGGTCCATGCAAGACAGTCGGCAGGAGATCTACCGTGGATATCTCCGGCGATTCCGCACTCAGGACGGGGGCATCCATGCCACCAGCATCCGTTAAAGGAGTACACAGTCTTCACACCAGTGACACCCCCCCCCCCCCCCCCCCCCCCCCCCCGGTTTTCACTTAACCCATCCCCAAAAAACACGTCCATTAATCTTAATGGGTACTTCACCCGTGTTGCGGGCGTGCTTTATGTATACACCTGTCTGTTGCTGTAGGTGTATGAGCCAGTAAATAGCCTTGTGACCGTAACTGCGGGGTTGTTTCGGTGAATAATGGCTAAGGTGTCTTTAGGCATGAAGTTATTCTTGAACACCGTAAAACATAATGACGCGATGGTGGTTGCGACTTGCAGCGGATCGCATTTGAAACGGCCTATGTACATCCTTCTAAAGGCCTGGAAACATACTCTAAGCACGCGCACATCATTCACGCAATAACGCTCACATTCATCAGCTATATTATAAGGGTTACTTTCATTAAAACTGTTGTAGTATCGATCAAAGTCTTCACGTTCATCTACACTCATACAGTCATAGTTAAAATAATGTTTGGGTGGTGGTGGGCCTACGTAGTTTAAAGTCTCGCTGGTGAGGAAAGTGTAAGGGAAGTATCCTTTGGAAACTTCAGCTGCTACCCCATCACCTTGGGTAGCTTTGCTAATTTACAAGGTGTGAATAATAAAGTGTCTTTAAATTGTACATTGCCTCTTATTTGCATCTGTATTAATTTGTTGCCTCTTTTCAATGGATCACCTGTAAATATCTCAGAGGATTCGTGTTCAAGCAACTCCTTATAAAGGAACTGCGTGTCAAACTTTGCCCCGTTATGGGCGAGAATATACACAGTCATTTTTTTGAACTTGTCGGCTAACTTGACAATATAGGATACAAATAGTTTCACAGGACTATCGTGGACATTCGTTTTAAAAACGTTTGTCCGTTTACCGCATTTGGGGCACTCGTCACATTCGATCCCCATACACTCATCACAGATAGTCTGGCTCACAAGTAAATGTGGAATTACCTCTTTGGTTTCAGCGTTCGTATATGTTTCTATATCGTAGTATAGTTATACAAGGGTTATTTTTAGGCTTAGCATCTTTCATATAACATACATGCTTTACTCCATCCGCCTTATACTCCTCCTGGCATGTAGGACAGTGAATTTCGTCACACTTGTGCTTAAATTTCCCCCAATTATCCATTGTGTGAAACATACCACATTCACAGATTCTCATTTTCCTGCACGTGCCAGTTGATTTATGGAGCTCAAAGCAGTTATTATTGAAGAATGTGCGTCTACACACATCACAGTCTCTCTTCTCAGCTTCAACTACACGGCTTTCACATTTGGTGCTTTTACACTGCTCACATACCATGTGACATTCTTTACAATGTCTCACTATATCATCCGCAAACTCGAGGCACCCCTTACACAAATCATGATGTCTCCCATATTTTCGACTTTTGTCATAACTCGCGTAAAGCCACCTTATATTACGGATGGGGAGATACGTTGTCCCCGACAATCCTAAAATAAGTAGGGGTCTTGTACGATCTCTCACACAGCTTTTAAAAACATACACAGTCCTACGACGATCATCCAACCCAAATACAACTATACGGACATTCATTTCCTGTTCTACCATTCTCAGCTCTTCAGGCCCCATATTACAGTCAAATTCAAGTTCACAGTCTACAGCTAGTTTACGGGCACGTTCCACGACCGTAGGCAGCCAAATTTTTTGAGCCGTGTATTTTGTACAGTAAACATGTTAGCCAAGACTACTGCTATAAAGCCGCAACCACGATCGACGTTTATATGCCGTCTATAAATAGCTTGAGAATTGAGGTTAAGAGTATACGGTATGGCACTATGACCCGCAACACGGAATACACGATCAATATTTACCGTGAAGTTGTCCATATTGAAGGCTATACTACTTTGGGCAGCTTGCATTATACGTCCTAATATATATTCTACATCTTCAGCCGCCAAACGTCTAAATGGCACTACTACCCAATAATCATCTACATCACCGTCATCTGACCCGAATCCGAAGGACAGACTCGTCCTGACTTCACGCTCGTCGCGGTTCTGAAGAGCAAACTCTACAATACGCTGTACAACCCGGCGTAGCCCGCGCTCAATTCCATTGCTATACATGGCTCTAGGGTCGACCCTGACTCTATACCGATTTCTAGTCAAGGCTGGGGTGGGGGCTGCGGAGCGCACCAACTCAAACGTTATATCATCCTCAACAGAACGGGGGGCAACTGTGGCGGATGAATTAGGGGATATATTAGCGGAAGGTGCTGCTGGGGGGCCTGTTGCGTAGGAGGTTGAGGGTTGGGGATCTATTATTGTAGACTTAACAGAACGGGGGGCAACTGTGGCGGATGAATAAGGGGATATATTAGCGGGAGGTGCTGCTGGGGGGATTGTTGCGTAAGAGGTTGAGGGTTGGGGATCTATTACTGGTGCAACAGGCGCGTATTTCGGTCGCTTTATACCTGACGTGGGGTTCTCTTCATACCTCCGCTTTGGACGTGCTACCGGTATCGCTGGTGAGGGTTCGTTGGCAGGGGAGATCACAACTACACTGTCGTCGGGTCATCCGTAATGTCAATGATGGGGTGCTGTACCTCATCGTCATTCACGGTTCTGTGGGAGAAGAAAACAAAATATAAGGAACAGCACTCAAAATTTGTAATATTTTGTAAATGACCCACTTAGGAGTGTGACGTGTTAGAAATGGACTCTGTAGAAAAATTCAGATTCACGAGCCCATCCACATGTATTATATCTGGACCTACAGGATGTGGTAAAACTGTGTTTATGCTTAAAATCATTAAAGAAAAGGGAGAGATGTTCTCGAAATTTGTGCATAAAGTTATATGGTGCTATTCGACGTATCAATCAGTGTTCAACGAGTACCAAGATGATATTTTGTTCCACAAAGGCGTATATGACGTTAATTCGTTAAAGGGAAATGAACATACAGTCATTGTAATTGACGATCTCATGTTGGAGATGGATAAAACGTTTGCCGAGACATTTACAGTATTCTCCCACCATCTTAACATAAGCGTGTTCTTCATCAATCAGAATCTATTTTTCAAAAATAGATACATGCGCGATGTGTCGTTAAATACGCAATATCTAGTCTTATTCGCACAACGTAGAGATGTATCACAAATTGGGGTATTAGCCAATCAAATGTTCCCGAATCAGCGTAAGGAGTTTTTGGAAGTTTATAAAGAAGCTACAAGCACGCGTTACGGATATTTGCTTTGCGACCTTCATCCGCGAAACACGTTTAGGTGCTTCTACGAACGAATATATTTCCAAACGAGCCTGAAACGGTGTATATTCCAGAATGACAAAGAGACTAAAGAAATACCGTGAATTAATAAAAATCTATCATCGACTGCCCCGGGCAATGCAGCAGATGTTTATTAAAAATATCGACGCCGACTTTTTAAAATGCATCTGTGAAATCTGTCTTAACGTTATAAATTGCAATGTATCAATGAAACCCCTCAGAAGGCTCGCCTACGCCGTTACAAGAACATAATACGTGCACTCGCTCGTAAAAGTCAAACTGTAGCGAAGAAAAAACGAATTATTGTACAAACAGGAGGGTCATTTCTCCCCATCTTATTTTCAGTTTTGGGTCCTTTACTGACTAGATTAATATAATGAAGAAAGTGGTAGTGATTCCCCACGAGGTGTACGCTTCACTGCAAAGGAATCCAGACACGGTTCTAGATCCCCGTAAAAGCAGACTTAAAAGAATGGAAAGCGAATTGCTAGCCCTATTAAACAGTGAAAAAACACCTGATGAGAAAAGAATCTTATACCAAGAAGCTCTGCAGAAATTTCTTCACGAGTACGAAAATTATAAGAACCCTACAGAGATTCCTGTGGTTATTAGGCACAGCACGGGGGACGATGGACATGGCGACATAGGATCTGTGCCCGACGATACAGCTGACCAACCAAAAATTAAGGGATTAGCCACACAACATATCGAGCATGTATTAAAAAGCACCCTCCCACATACATTGAGGAGTAAAGGCTTAAGTCTTTATAATCTATTGAATGAGGATCCAGCCATACAATGGACCGATACAGGCGAGATCATTGTGGAAGGATCAAAGGTACAGGGATCGAATATCGTAGACATTGTCCATGATCTGGTGAGAAAGTGGGATAGGCCATCACCATCAGGATGGAAGCATATTAAAGCAAGACTACAACAAATAAATGTCCCTAAAACGTTGATAGGAAATCTGAACAGGTTAAAAGACTTGGAACATGCAACGCATGTGGCACAATTGAAGACGCCGTCACCCCCGGCGGTAACACCTTTGAAGAGGAGAAAGAAGAGGTTAAACAACGGTCAACCCTACCCACGTGCCTCTAAAATACGCAAATGGCTAACGTATTAACTAAACGCTATTATGACATTTCTAACCCAGCCTCCTACGGCGGCGTAGATAGACTGTACAGAAGTGTTTACGGAGTAGGAAAAAAGATGTTGAAAGATTTTTGAGGGAGCAGGACGCTTATACGCTTCATAAGCCTGTGAGAAAAAGGTTTAAAACAGCCAAGACAACGGCTTCCTCGATTGATTCTATTTGGCAAGCAGATTTAACAGACATGCAAAGATATTCTGTGTATAACGATGGTTACCGCTACATTCTATTCATAATAGACGTATTCTCTAGATATCTGTGGCTAGTTCCTCTGAAAAATAAATCACCTGAAACAGTTGCTAAAGCCACCAAAACGCTAATGTTAAAAGAAAACAGGGTTCCTGGCTATTTTTGTACGGATATGGGGAAGGAATTTATAGGCCGTGCTTTTCAGAACATGTTGACAGAGTTTAATATCAGCTATTACACAACCAATTCTATACATAAGGCTTCTTTAGCTGAAAGAGTTCAGCGCACCATAAAGGAACGCATGCACCGTTATTTTACACATAAAAACACACAGATTTCTAGACATTCTGGAATCATTGGCATCATCCTACAACCGCTCACACCATCGCACGATTGGGACAACACCTAACGAAGTTTTAGAAAGAGGTACGCTCCCGAGAAGAGATGGATCACCACCACACCACACTCGGCGCGCTTCAAAATCAATGATTATGTAAGCTGTCGCGTTCGGGGAATAAATTCGCAAAGGGTTTTGAGCAAGGATGGACACGCGAGATTTTTAAAGTTAGGGCTATGAGACCTAAAGGTGAGATAATGATGTATTACATTGAAGATTTGAATGGGGAAGAAATCTCAGGAGGCTTTTACCGCGAGGAATTGCAGAAAGTTGCGTTTAATTTAGGAAAAAATGTGTTTAAAATTGAGAAAATTTTAGGAAGCAAAGGTTCAGGAAAGAGAAAAATGTACCTGGTGAAATGGCTAGGGTACCCAGAAAGCTTCAACACCTATATAAAAGCTGATGCAATAATGAAGCTTAAATAGTATGCAACATGGCTCCTAACCATTTCTACGTCACACTCCCGTCCTCCTCGTCCCTGTCTGTACACCCTAACAACACACTAGCCAACTTTGTAACAGAACTCCACGGGCACATTGAATTGGGTCGTGATTCGTATGAGGTGGGGATATGCGAAATTCAGCTGGACACCATCTTTTTAAATATTGAACATAAAGAAACCGTTTTTACGATTCTTAGAGACATTGACGAGTGTGAAAAAGCTGGGGTAGCTATGGATGAAACTATACGTATCGCTCGGACTAAGGTTGCACGGTATTACAGTACAGAAGTAAGACTAGGACCGGGTCAATATGGTTCGGTCGAGGATGTTGTGAGAGACTTAAACGTAAGTTTAAGAAACTCAAACCTTACGAATGATTTAGTATACGAAATCGTAAACAAAGGAAACCCTGCACATACACTAATCCTAAAATCAAAGACTAACAGACGTATTAAAGACCGTAGAATGTTCAAAATTCTAACCAATGGCCGATATAGCGCAGCCTTCCAAAGAGACACATTTCACGAGACACAGCATGACTTGTCCAGATTAATGTATCAATTGAAGATGGAGAAATTGGCTGAAAGCTCTCAGTCCCCAGACATGTGCTATATTTACAGTAATATAGTGGAGCACCAGTTTGTTGGGGATACCCAGGCACGCCTGCTGCGCATTGCTCACATCCCCAACCATAGAGGAAGGAGTTTGAGTATTACATATGACAGACCCCATTATGTGAATGTCGCAACTAATTTAATAACCAATATCTCAATATATATAAGAACGATTGAGGGTGAAAACTTCCCATTCGGTAACGGGAGCTTAACAGTGAAGCTACACTTTCGACGCACTGAGTTATAATGGATAGAAAGCCTTTCACCGTCTATCGAGGGGTGAGATACCAGCGCGGTAGTGGACTTGGATCCATTTTTTCATCCATACTACGTACGGCTGTTCCTTTGCTGAAGAGGGGTGCCAGATACCTCGGAAGGAAAGCGCTACAATCAGGTCTTAACACTGCAGAAGACATATTGGCCGGGGCTAAACCTAAAGAAGCTCTAAAAAAAATTTAAAGCGTACACGGGACGAAATCATCAAAGATGCAAAGAGAAAAATGCGTGGTGGCGGGAAGAAGAAGAGGGCTGCCCGGAAGAAGGGGTCACGTGGTATTAAACGTAAAAGGATATCAAAAAAGAAGTGCTGTAAGCGAATGAAACCTATGGTTGACCACTTTTTTGACTGATATAAGCTAAGGACATTGATCTCATGAATCATAGTTTGTTTACTACTTGTCGAGAGAGGAGGCACTATTTCTAACTCGCCATGGCACGCTTCATCCACCCATGTAGTTCACAATGCTGTAAATCGGAGCTGTCCCTTTTTGAGCTGCCTCCAACTCAAGTTTCTATTGAGCACAGTGATTTTATTACAATTAACCCTTTAAACACAATTAGTTCCCCGAGTGCACCTATAGAATTCGTGATACCCAGCTCAGGCCCTTACTTTTTTGATCCAAGCTGTGTGCACATGTACGCTAAGCTACGTATAGCCCATTCTGATGGAACGGTCTGCGATGACAAATATGCTGTATACCCTGAAACAAACTTTCTGCACTCCATATTCAACCAGTGTGACGTATATTTAAATCAGACCAACATATCGGCAGGCACGGGGTACTATCATCTACGAGCCTATCTGGAAAATGTCCTCAACTTTTCCAAAGAAGCGAAGGCTACCTTTTTAAGTGCCGAGGGATATTATCAAACTAAAGATGAAAGTAGTATAAAGGACAAATTTAAAAATTCTAAAAAGAAAATATACGAGTGTTTTGGGCGTGCACACAGATTTCACTTTCCAGGAGAAGTTGCTTGTCAACGGGGTGGATATGAAAATAAAGCTCACCCGCACGAGTCCTGAGATCTGCTTAAATCTGGATGCTGATCAAGAAGAGGGTGCAAACCCGTTGTGGTTCACATTATGGACACATACCTCCGCGTACGGCGAGTGAAATTAAGTTCACCAAAACAACTAGAAATTGAGAAAAATTTACTAAACGCTACAGTGAAATATCCTATTAACAGAGTACAAATCAAACTATATACGGTGCCTGCAGGGTTGGCATCGAAGCAGATAGAAAACATTGCCCTGGGAAATCTTCCTAAAAGGATATTAATCGGAATGCAGGACCATGCTTCGGTGAATGGAAAATATAAAAAGAGTGCCTTTAAATTCGAGAATTTCGGACTTAAAAATATAACTCTATACGTTAATGGCATTGCTTTGGGTGGAACAATGGACGGACTATTCATCAGACGCTGTGTTACCTCTTTGCCAGAGCCTATAGTAATCTGACCCATATTGCAGGTGATTGTGATGAGCTTGGTAATGGGGTAACGCAGGAAGAATTCATTGATCAATTTAACCTTTATCCGTTTGACATTACACCTGACTTATCTGCTAGCGTAAATACGCATTTAAGCCCACAGCAGAGCGGAAACATCTCAGTGAGGCTGGAATTCACCAAGCCTATAGACGCGCCTATTAGTGTACTAGTATATCTCGAATCGCAAGCCCTAATAGAAGTAGATAGATTTAGGAGCGTTATCACTGACTTTTAAAATGGATGCTAATACACTTCAGAAAGTAATGAATAGTGAACGAGTCACACGTTCCAAATTTATCGGCGTGTTTGCGAAGAATGAAACATTGAGTTTGCCAAGTACGCGAGAATGCGGTAGTCTTATTGTGAACACAGATGTCATCGGTAATGAAGGGATTCATTGGATCGCTGTCTATTTTAAAAATAGACAGCGCCTGTACTATTTTGATTCACTCGGTACTCAACCCTGGAGTGACCCTATTATTGTAAAATTTCTCGCTCAGTTACATATTCCCGAAGTTGTATGGAACCCGTTTCGTATACAAGGATATTTTAGTAATACTTGCGGAATGTACTGCGTCTCATTTCTCATGCATATGTCATGTGATAAAGAATTTATAAATTTTTAAAATTTATTTGACCCGTGTCACACTCGCCGAAACGATGAAATGGTATGCAGACAGATAAAAATCCGTTTTCCAATTGTACGTACTCGTTGTATAGTATAATGTTTTTGTTCGTGTGTGTATATTTGTAACGGTATATTCTGTAGTTTAAGATGGTTATTGTACTGATTTCTTTCATTTAATAAATTTATGAAAATATATTGTGTCTTCTTCCCCAAAAAGATCGAAAAACACTTACATTATTTCGGTGTGACATTCATTATGCTGACTGATCAGTATATCCTCCGTATTCATGACACGAGATTCTTCAAAAGATTGTATAACACGTGTCAAATCCTCATCGGACCTTAAAGGAGAAAGAATAATGTTCATATTGATTCTTTTTTAATAAAAACATATACAGAGTATACAGACAGACCCCATTATGTGAAGATATCTTTGGTTCGCTCAGAGAAACTCATTTAAGAGGTAAATCCGAATAACATTTAAAACACGCAAAAGATTGCCATAAAAATTTCGGTTTTAGCATAATGGTGAGTATCTAAATGAAGTATTTGACGAGATACTACAACCCTCCATATATATAAAATCATGTTTCTTGTGAATAAAAATAAAATTATAGACACTTACATTTCTATGGTAGTCCCTTGCGTCGGATTGTAAGGAGCGTCACTGCAAATATCTTCAACGGTTTGCGTTGGAAATAATTCATCACGGTCAATCGCGTTAAAAAGATTAATTGCAGTCAATGCTGCAGTGTCACCTTCTTCATACAAATCCGGAAAAGCGTAAAGTTCGTGGTCCATGGTGGAGGGAATGCACTGGCAGAGGGAATGATTATTCACTGACGCGAAAATAGCTACTGTTACTCCCAACTGAAAAATATTTCCTTTTATATGCACAATCGCCAAGCTCCGCCCCAAAAGATTAGAGCCAGATGTTCGTAGTGATTGGTTGTCAGTGTAGCTGGGTGGAGCTATGATAAGTTTGTGTACCAATCGTAACACCGCTATAACGGGTCCGGACGACTAATGGCATCTTTATATTTTCTCCAATAGATTTAATGCTCGTATTACCCCTTGCTGTCTTTACCATGTCAATATTTTTCCCCCACTATTCCCGGATCATTAGTCACTAATGTAATCGAGAGGATTTTATAATAAAGAAATTATAAATATATCCATTCCTTTAATTATATTTTTAAAAAAGAAAAGAGCATTCGGTTTCCACGTTAAACTGTGGGTCTAAGGCGGAGTGAAAACCTTAACCGTTGTTACAATTCGGGGAAGAGCTAGTTATTATTATTACTAAAGAGAAAAATCGTGCATTACATGTTTTGCAGTCATACTACCCCCGGATCAATAATCAAATGATCCTGTTATTTTAAATCTGTACCACCCTATATATATATATATATATATATATATATATATTATATATTATATATATATATATATATATATATTCCTTTATTTATTTTAAAAGAATGAACAAAACTCTCTCTCTCTTTCTTTCTGTATATATATATATATATACAGGGCGTCCCAAAAAAATGTATACACACTTTAAATACTTATAAAGGCAGTGTTTATTAAAATACATTTCATTTTCAAAATGTAATAGAATCTACAGACATTATTTAATTGTTTTGTCAACGCCTGTTTTCAAACTGACGTCCGTTCTGGTCCAGGCACTGCTGATAACGCGAAGCAATGGAATCGCAAACATCACGAAACATTTCGTTTGGTATTTGTGTGCATTCTCGTTCAATGGCTGCTCTCAATTCAGCGACTGTTGCAGGTTTTATAGCGTAGACTTTGTCTTTTAAATATCCCCATAAAAAAGTCTAGTGGTGTGAGGTCTGGTGAACGCGGAGGGTATTCTACGAAACCCCTTCGTCCAATCCACATCCACATCGTGCCAAGTACCACTCGCAATACTCCACTCTTCGGTCCGGATCATCTTCATTAATAGCATGGACTAATCTTGGAATGTAACTTTTCCATTGACAGCGCTTCAAAATGCGTTGGACAGACGATTCTGAAATTCCTACCTCACGACTCGCTTGCCGCACAGATTTTTCTTGGACTTTGGTGATACGTTTCCAGTACTCTTTCTTGCTTTGTGGGGCTTGTCGATGTCCGTGGTCTTCGGGAACGCTTCTTGTGGACATTCTGAACAGTTCCATCGGCTTCAAACTTATCTCTAATTCGAGTGATGGTAAGTCGCGTTGGTGGATCTGTTTGAAACTCCCTCCTAAACTGTCTTTGCACTTCAACTGCGTTTTCACACTTCCAGTAGCATTTTAGAATGAATTTCCTTTGTTCAAAGCTTAGTCTGACTGCCATTATTAATTCTAATGGGTTTAACTTGGAAAGAAAGAAACATCAATTGAGCTATCAGCTGTTAAAGTGTGTATACATTTTTTTGGGACGCCCTGTATATATATATATATATATATATATATATATATATAATATATATAATTGTTAGTACTTTCAGATTTGCCCACCTCATGCACCTTATTTCTTTTGCTGATTATTATTTAATATAATTGTGCGTATATCTTTCAATAACAGAGATGTTATCTAAGAATATGACACCATACAAATTACGCGTAAATAAAAATATAAAACATTTTCTTCGCTTCGAGAATGTATTTCATTGTAGAAGTAATAACAACAACAACAATATTAAGATTTGGAGTCAAGCGGGATTTACTCGAGTAGACTGGAAGAAAGGTCAACTCGCGGTCATTTTGTTCCTTCAAAAAAGGCCTCTGGGCAAACAGGTGTGATTCGAATTGACCCAGATTCTCGGTAATCCTTTCCTCGTGTGTGTGTGTGTGTGTGTGTGTGTGTGTGTATGTGTGTGTTTGTGTGCACGATTTGTTCATTCGTTTATTATATATATATATACAAGCAGAGAAGGGGTGAGAAGATTGGGGGGAATGAGGGAGGAGGGGGGACGACCGTGTGGTTTGAATTGTCGTTTATTTCAACTCTCTTCGTAAGGTTTCTTTTCCTTTCCCACTGTTATTCGTGACTTAATTGCGATATTAATAATAATAATAAAAATAGGAATTAAGTAATAAAGTGATTATTGTGTAAAGAACGTGTGTTTAAATTATTTATTTAATAAAAGAATTTCTTTTAAATTAATATTTATATTTTTGGCATTTTTTCTGATTTTCATTCACATAATATGTACAGAGGCGTGTGTGTGTGTGTGTGTGCGCGCGTGTGTGCGTGTGTGTGTGTGTGTTTGTGTGTAGATTTGAGAATATGTTAATGGAACGATTTCTTTTAATTGTTTAGTGATTTTTTTTAAGGTTTTAATTCACTTTAAGGTGAAAATCCGTTTATATATATATATATATATATATATATATATATATATATATATATATATATATTAGGGTGTCTCTTATTGGGTAGTCAAAAATTGATTTTTTTATTTTCGTGCCCCTAAAATAGTTCCATTTAGCATAAAAACTAAAACTTGAAAGTTTGACACAAATTGGATCATATTTAGGGGTCGCCCTCAGCTAATAAAAATGGTGACCATGGCATAATAGCTCTTGACATATGATTATGCTCATTATACACATAATTCCTTCCTTCTTTTTTTAGTTTGATTCGTTTTTATAAGTATAGGCCTTCTTATTTATCATTGATCCTTTTCTAACCTATCCTTGATGTTGTTATAATCCATCCTTTGGTCCTCAATCCTTCTTTATCCCAATCCTTTTTCTCCTATCCAAAATCCTTCCTGGCTCTTTTTTTATATACAATCAGCAATGAAGCATTGCTACAAAAAAAAAACATTAGTTTATTATATAGAGATAAATTCAAAATGCCACTGCTATTTACATACTTTAATTACTTTAATTAGCATTATTTCCTTATACAACATTTATTTAATATACAATGATTATACAATATGGTGTATTTTAAAGTGCGACCTCATTGATGGTTATTTTTTTAGAAGAACAGTTTTTGATGGAACTGGGTGACTCTGGTGGTGTTTTGCAACAATTTGGAGCAGGAACTGGAGCTGCTCTTCCCCCACTGTCAATTTCTTATTCAGCTCTTGAACTAAAGCTACTGCACGTTCTGCCCGGTCATTTACAAAAGTTGGATGTCCAAGTGCTGGGTGCCTTGTTCAGAAATCCTTCTGGCAAATTCAGCTTAGTAAAGAATTCTCTAGTATTCTTGTAACAAGTTGGTGTAGTCCTTCACCAGAGCAGAAGGTCGATTCAGGAATCCGAGGACGCTTGGGTGGTCTATCAGTGGACTCATCTTCTAATGCCTTTACCATGCGTTTCTTTACATCTGTAGTAATTCGCTCATCAAAGAAAGCAAGACCAACTGCTTCTTCAGACAGGTACCATAAGTGGTTAGAGAGCTTTTTTTTAGTTGCATCAGAAATCTTTTTGTTAGGATAATTAATCAATAACCTCATAAGGAGCCAGTCATTAAATGGGGTTTCAATAGGGAGTGAGGATGTTGTCCAAGCCTTCATATAGATGAGAACAGAAAAAAGGGAAAGATCTCGAATTCCGAATCTCGTTCTTCAGTCTTAGTCATCTTGAAATGGTTTCGAAAAAGCCACATCTTGATAGAATAGAGCGCTTTGGACATCCAGCGAGCTCGATGCATGGCACCTGGTGCACGAAACTTGATGCCTTTATTGGGGACACCTCCAAGAAAGATGATGGACAGATCCAAAAGTTCTTGATAGTCATCCCGTAGCATAGGTGCCTGGGATCTAGCAAACTGAATTAGTTCAGTTTTAGACTGGATAATTGCTTCTTTAGTAATCGTGTCTGTCTCACCTGTTTGGAACTGGCTTTGATCAACAGAAGTCCAATTGTCACGAAAACGTTTAAAGATCAATATCTCTGGACCAGTTGATGTAGATCCCAATGTTGCTTCAAATGCAGCTCCCAACAATAAATCTAAAACATGGTGTCTACAAGGCAAGTACAAAACATCATGTCCCAATTTTGCTTCGATGAGAGCACAGGCTCCACTATATTGACCCGTGTTTGAAGCTGTTGTATCGAAACAAATATTCATTTAATTGAATTCATCATAAATATGATGATTAATTAATTAAAAACATATGTTTAGTATACTTGACAACTGCTAGTAATTTCAAATATTAATTGCATAAATAATAGCTATATTTTATGAACTTTAATAAGCGGGGGCGACCTCTAAAAATTGTTCAATCCAAAGAAAGTTTTATATGTGATGTTTTTTCAACCAATGGAACTGGTTGAGGGGGCGCAACCTAAAAAAATCAACACTTCGAAAATAAGAGACACCCTAAATTATATATATATATATAAGGAATGACAAAATTAAATAGACACGGTTATTATGATTCTTTCTATAGGGAATGACAAGATTAAATAGATACAGTTAATATGATTCTTTGTGTATATATATATATATATATATATATATATATATATATAATAATAATATTTTGACGATTGTACGTTCGCGTCCTACCTCAAAAAGGCCTCAGGGTAAACGATTCGAGTCAGGAATCCTTTCCTCGTGTGTGTGTGTGTGTGTGTGTGTGTGTGTGTGTGCACGATTTGTTCATTCGTCTATTATATATATATATATATATATATATATATATATACAAGCACAGATGGGGTGAGAAGTTTGGGGGGAATGAGGGAGGAGGGGGGACGACCGTGTGTTTCGAGTTGACCAGATTCTCGGAAATCCTTTCCTCGTGAAAGAAAAAAACAGCGTTTAATGATTAATTTCTTATATTGAATAATTAATTTCTTATAATAATTGATTCTCTTAAAAGGAGAAAATTCATTTGTTTTAAATTAATATACGTTTAGCTTCATTTGATTTAAATTAATATACGTTTGGCATTTTTTTCTGATTTTAATTCACATGATATGTACAGAGGCGTGTGTGTGTGTGTGTGTGTGCGTGTGTGTGTGTGTGTGTGTGTGTGTGCACGAGTTGTTCATTCGTTTATTATATATACAAGCACAGATGGGGTGAGAAGTTTGGGGGGAATGAGGAAGGAGGGGGGACGACCGTGTGTTTTGAATTGTCGTTTATTTCAACTTTCTTCGTAAGGTTTCTTTTCCTTTCCCACTTTTATTCGTGACTTAATTGTGATATTAATAATAATTAAGTAATACAGTGATTATTGTGTAAAGAGCGTGTGTTTAAATTATTTATTTAATAAACAGAATTTCTTTTAATTGTTGGAATTAAGAAGATTCATCTGTATTGATTAACTACCATCATATAAATATATTGTGGTATTTAAATGGATGATTAATATATGGTTTAATTTAATAAATATTGCTATCTGGCAACTCAGTCTTCGATTAATATATGAATTAATTAAATATATAGCACAAACTGGCAACTCAGCCTTCTATTGGAATTAAATACATGGCGCTATCTGGCAACTCAGTCACATGGCGGATTAGAGGTCTATAAAAGAGCGAGAGGCTGACGACGGAGTCATACAAGCTCGGATCCCAGCTCGGCCCTTTGGGTGGTGAGAAAACCCCTTCCCACCCTTAGAGGCCTCTTAGGTTAGGTATATCCCTTTGGGGGAAATAGCTTGGGGGAGAACTCCGCCTCCAAGTTGCATGCCCCTTGCAATCACATTTTGGGGTTGGCAACAAAGGCCGGTACTCTCTCCCTCTCTCTCTCTCTCTTCCCCTTTGGGGTGATTTTTGTTGCAACACCCTACCCTACTTTGCAACACCCCACCCCCCTTTGCCACATTGAGTTTTTGCATAACCCCCACCCCCCTTTGCAACACCCCACCCCTTTTGCAACATTACGTAATAATTTGCAACATTCCTGTACTCTCCCCTTTTGCGGCTATACTACTCGCATTAAATAGTGTCATTACTTCAAATGGTGTAATTAGTGATATGTACGTTAATGTGTTTTGCATAAAAAAATGGATCCAAGATATAAAACCTGTGGTGCTACATCTTTTTTACTCTCATCTTTGTGATCAGTGTATCCGATTTGATTAAAAAACAGGTTATTTCATACATGTTATCGAAAAAAAGTCAAAATTTGTTGACCAGTGTTATCGGTAAACTAAATAGTAAATACAATATAAAATTTACAAAATGTTACATAATTTGAAATTGAATGATATATTGTAATTTAGTAGAAAATAAATGATGCTTCATAAAAAATTATAAAAAAGAATAAATTAGGAAATTAAAAGTGCTGAATGAATTTAGCATATTTTAAATAGTTGATTATAAAATGGAAACTTCATTACTGTGGTAAAAACGGTAGGAGTGAACTTATAGTGTACATCAGTAGGAGCCAGGGCTGCCAGATTTGGAAATTCCCAAGTTGGGACACAAGACCTTTTTTTTACACAACTTGTAAAATTTAAAATAACAGACTAACTACACACAAACTATAGGAAAAAATTGTTTATTTACCCAACAAAACCATAAAGAACAATTCAAGAAATGCAACATAATAATAATTCCTCTTTTTAGAAAGAATAACACATTTAATGTTGACGCCACAGCACTTGCATAATCATTCTAATTCGCTTCTATTATTTATATATTTACTTACATTTTACACTCAAAATAAAATTAATAATGATAAGACATTTCTATTACAAAATAACACCATCAAAAATAAAATAGATTATATCAATTTGGCAAATGAGGTACATAATTTAATCGCAGAAACATAGATTTCAAGTTGGTTTTATAGTTATGTTTCTGAACAGTTAATGTATAGATACTTTTCGCTTGACTTTGCCGCTCTTAGAACTTCAACCTTGTTTAGTTTTCAAAAAATTTCGGAAATCCTTACATGACACTGTAATTTTCTTTGACCATCACCAGGGCTTCCAAATTTGTTAAAAGTAATTTGTTCTGTTCTTTGAGCCAAGTTGTGCTCATCAAACTAAATATTCGTTCCGAAATCGCATTTCAATGGGGAAATGAAAAAATAAAAGATATTACTTTGAACAAACTATTTGCATTGGGATAATCTTGAAAAATTGTACCCACTTTATGTCGCATTTCTGATCTGACTGTACATCTGACATATCTTTCAAGAACTTACTTAGCTCGGGACTCGGGACTCGGGATTTTACTTGGCAAGTTGTGACAGTCCCACAGAAATTGGGACGTCTGGAAACCGTGGTAGGAGCTATTGAAGTGCTATTTTAGTGATTTGCGAAGTACATTTAGTGATGAAGCCCACCTCATATGCATGAGAATAGTAGTATACCCACAAAATGTGAGAGTGCAATGCAATTGCATGCAACAAGATGAGAGACTGTTTTTACCCCCCCAATATATATATGTGTGCGCCTCGGTGGTGTAGTGGTTAGCGTCGCTAACTACGAATCCATCGGCCCCGGGTTCGAGACCCGACGGCAGCCGGCGCGCAGCAAAACCCAGCTGTTCCTCCTTCCACACAATAAAGAAAGTGGTTAAGACGCTGGGCTGCAGATGGGGCGTGGTTCGGATTCCACGTTAAACTGTAGGTCTAAGGTGGAGTGAAAAGCTTGACCTTCGTCAGAATAAACAATTCGGGCGGAAGCTAACCAAAGGTGTGTGTGTTTGCATGTATAGAAAAACCAAACTTTTGTATATATGAAAGAGGATCCCTCCTAAGGAGACGTAGTTTTACATTTAGGATAAAAACGAAGACGTAGAGCAAAAAAGTCATTATATTTGGCTGCAGCCGACGTTTCGGGCAACTCTACCCATTTTCAAGGCGTAATAAATAAAAGCTAAAATTAATACATGACAAACATACAAGAATGTCGAGAACTAAAACTAATTGAGAGTACAAAATTAAAACTGTTCAAGAATAAAAATTAAAATTACAATGCAGAAACAGGCATAAGCCAAAATCAAATCAAAAGTAAAAGTTATATAAATGACAAAAATATACGAGTGATAAAAATAAAACTTAAAACTAAAAACATTCAAACGTAAAATAGTTAAAAAACTTTACCAATAAAAAGTTAAACAGAATAAAAAGTTAAACGAAAAATCACAAGAGTAAACCAACATACCATGCTCACTTGACAGCCACAAAAAAACTGAGGCGAAGAGGAGACAGGGTCACAAGGGAAAATTTTTTAGTATGTAGTTATTCTAATTAATATAAAGGGGGTAACAGCTAGAATCAATATTTAAACTGGAGTTCAAATATTTAATACACAAAGATTCGTAAATACGGAGGGAGGACGGGCATTTTAATGATTTAACAATTTTAAAATTGTTAACAGAAATGTCAACCTTACACTTGATAGAATGATTTCTAATAGCAGACTGTTCCTTTTTCGACAAAACTTGTTACTGTAGTTCCACGCTCAAAATAATGTTCAAGGATAGGGCCTCGTATTCTGACATGCTTCGGAATGAGTTAAAGCAAGCAATTCGCACAAAACGGAGAGGGAGATTGTCGGAAGGTGTTATTCTGTTACACGACAATGCGCGCCATCAGACCACTGCACAGACTAGAAAATGCCCTCAAGAACTTAAATTTGAAGTTCTCGACCATCCAGCCTACAGTCCAGACATGGCACCTTCGGATTTTTACTTGTTTGGACCTGTTTGAGAGGTCACATTCTTTTGTGATGACATTAGGAAGCTTGTACATCGCTGGACTAAGTGTATTGAGAAACAGGGAGACTATGTTGTTGTTGTTGTTTAGCCGATCAGCCCACCCTCATTGAGCAAGCCGGCGGTACGCAGGTAACCGATCGCCCTCTCCGGAGTGGACCAAAGGTTCAGCGCACTAGTGATGTTGTGTTGTGTTCGTTGTTGTGCTAGAGCGGTAAAGTCTGTCATAATGTGTTCAATTGTTTGTGGTGTGTCCTGGCACAGGTGGCAGGTGTCGTCTGTGGAGTTGTCTAGTCTGTGTTTATATGTCCGTAAGTTGGGGTGATGTCCACATCGGAATCGCGCTAAGTTAACTCGATCCGATCTGCTCAGGCTGATCTCTGACCTGTTAATGGGTGGCGGCTAGGGCGGATTGAAAATGAGGTTTTTAAACTTTCTTTCGAAATTCAAATATGGCTAGCGCGGAAAATATGTGGGTGCTATAGATAATGACTGTGCATATATATTAGTCCTGCGAAATTATATGTTCAGGTGCCACAAAGCCGTCGAAAAAAGTGAAATATAATGATTTTCTTATATTCTGCATTAGTACAATAACTGAAACTTACTTGTTATTATTATATATTAAGTGTTCCAATTACCAAAATAGTTACTGAATTACGCAGCTCTTAGTTTATTTAGATCAATGTTCTTTTGATTAATGATCTAAATAATCCAGAACTCACCACGAGGAGGTGGCTGCGTGTCGAGCTCCACCCATGCCCTCCCAACCACCCATCCTTGCGCATGTTTTTTTCTATTAACGTTTTATTTAAACTTTATATTCAGCTTTACTTTCGAATGATGGCATTTTTTTACGTGACTGAAGTGTTGATCTTATGAAGCCATCTCGCGCGTTCAATCCAAATACTTTTGATGATGCTTCAGTCACTAATTTTACCATTCTTTCTACTACTTGTGTATGACAAGGGAATTTCTCGAATGGAGGGGTACTCTTGTTTTCTATGAATTCTTCAATCTCATTTTCTGTCAGGTGTCTTGTCACAGGTGGTTCAGTGACAATGCATTTTTGCCAATTAATTAAATCAGTATAATCAGTAGCTTCAAATTGAATAACAGGTACTGTGAAACGCCTCACAACTTTTTCCTTGTTTGTTTGCCTTGCTTTCTTTATTCGCCTCCACGCTAATTCTCTTATGGCGCTGCGGTCATCATGAATCATTGATGCTAGAATATTTTCTGGATTTGCAAAAAATGCATTTCTTTGTATGACAGGGTTTACAATATCCTTTACTTCGTCATTCAGTGTTCTTGTTAGTTCAATAGTTTTGAAAACATGTTTTGAGCCATTGACAAAAGACGTACTTTGTTTAATAGAAAACCACATTGGGATGTAGACCTTCATTATAAAAGAAGCAATGTTCATGAGGTTCTCAGATGGACTTACAGTTGAAACGTATAGACGAAGCAAACGATTTGCTGTAGTCAGCCATCGTGAATGTGCCATTTTGCCTGGACTACGATGAGCAAGATCTGGAGAGCAATATCCCTTTGTTATGGCCTGATGAATATCAATTAGATATTTTTGGTCGGTGCTAAGATCTTCACAGTCTACAGGTGGTTCCTCAGCATCAATCCTTTCAAACTCGACAATAGGAAGACTCTCACAGTTCTCTAATTCCCTGCCAATAGGACCGGTGAATCCGCGGGGGCCAGATGTTTTTCCATCCAGCTTTGCAACTAAATGGCGTAATGGCAATTCATTGGCATGGAGCTGGCACACTAAATGTTGAACTGGCTTCTTCAGCTTCAATTCTATAAGCCTTATAACGCCTCCCTTTTCTCCAGTGTTGACTGCTGCACCATCGCATCCAATGGCAACAAGGTTTTCCAGGTTCATGTCATTATTTCCAATATACTCAAACATTCCTTTACATATTTCTTCAGCTGATCCAGAATTCACAGAATAATGGCCCAAATAATCTGAACCAGGTTCTCTCACTAAAGTGATATGTTCTTCTGTTACCTTCTTCTGATATACTTTGGACTCTTTTTTTTCTTGGAAGAGTGTAGAATCTTTTCGACCATCAAAATAGATTCCTCTGATTGGGACCTGATTTTGATCTTTCATAATTTCTGATCTCTTCTTTTGTCTTTCTCTTCTGATTTTACTCCTATCCACTACTTCAGATGTATTGTCAATAGAAACTTCTCCAATATCTTGCAATACTGCACTAACAATGAATGCTGCAGCTCGATCTGAAACTGCAGTCCTGTCACAAGCAGTAGCCACTGAAGGTAGATTTGTAGTTTTCCTTTTCTTGAATAATTGTTCTTCAGGTTGTTCGAGCTTTCTCTTCGAGCTAACTGGCTCTGGAAATGTATCGTCTGATATTTCGCCAGATTCACTTTCACTATTTGATGTCGATGATGATAATTCCATTTGTATCCTGCAATTTCTCCTGTGAAGATTCTTTGGTGAGCCTCACAGCTTCTTTTTGCTTTCTTAGCAACGTAGATGCTTTTTTCTTGAGAGTGTAATATCTACTCTATCAATAAACAGTTTTCTTTCACTCCTTTGATCTAAGAGGAACGTCACTTCTTCCTTTGGAACCGTTTTTTCTTTGGGACAAGAACATTGTGTTAGTACTTTGCACTTGCACGCTGCAATGTCAAAAAGTTTCGTGTGTGCTTCTTTTTTGAACGTATCAATCTTTGCTTTGTAAGCTTCAGAATTTTTTCTGCTTTGGTATGGCTTCATAATGACACGATACTTTTCGTGGTAGCTTCTGAACATTGTTTCAATTCGCCTGTCTGACAGAATTGGGACGGAAGCACTTTCCCAAATTGTTTTCAATTTATCAACAACTTGTTCTAATATTTGAGATATTGAAGGATCTTTATTAGTATTCTGTTTCAAATCGTTTCTTACAAACAAGTAATATTTAAAAACTCCTTCGTATGTAGGAAGATTCCTGTGCCACAAATCTTCCCCCATACCAAACATGGGGCACTCAGTTGAGGCCCTGGTTGATTTTGCACAAACTCGAGACATTTTGAAAGTATACAAATCTGAAAAAGAAAGAGCTAATATCAAATTACTACGTTAATTTCAGTTAATAGTACATGGCAAACTTAGGGCAACACAATACAGAAATGCAAAATATATAAGAAATAGAGTTTAGACTATCTGAGTAACGCCAACAACAGAACACCCACCTGCTACGAGAGCGACAGCTACACTGAACCGAGGTACTCACGTGACAGCTGAGTGAGCTGACTATAGAAAACTGTTTTTAGAGAATAGAAACTTTTTTTAAAGGTTGACTGAGCTATTTTTATACAAGTGTGAATAAATTCTTGTCTATTGTGCATCGTGGACTCTTCTGTAATTATTGGTTAAAATCTGCTTTTTTCAATTTTTTTCAATATTGAAGGTCATTGTGGCACCTGAAGATATTAATGTTGATTTTAAATTTATACCAGCTTATTTCGTCACTACTCCACACATTTTCCACTCTAGCCAATTTGAAAATTCGAAAAATGAGTTTTTCACTCCGCCCTAGTGGCGGCTTCGCACCTAGGACCGCATTCGGACCGAGTCGTGTCAGTGCTTTGTGAGTTAGGTATGTGTGTATGTGTTTTCTGTAATGTGTGATGTCTGTGGGGCGTGGTATGGAATGGAGTATTTGGGTATAATGTCTCTCTGGTGTTACCTTAATGGTGCGAGGTGTTGGTGCATGATTATTCATGTAGTGGCAAGGGTGTTGTGGGTTAGTTGTCGCTGCTGCTATGAATTGTGTTCCCCTCATGTCTAAATGTTCCTTAACTTTCAGTATTTTTGTTTCTGTGTGCAGGTGTTCTATTGGTGTTGTTTGAGTGCATCCTGTAATGATACGAAGTGCGTTGTTTTGTATTGTCTGCAAGGTGTTTATGTGTGTGTTTGAGATAATGGGTGCCCAGCATGGGCTAGCATAGTCCATAACTGAGCGAATATATTGTTTGTATATGAGTGATGTTGTTTCCTGCTGGTGTCCAAAGTTTATGCCTGTTAGTACCCTAAGCGCGTTAAGTCTTGACGTACATTTGTTTTTAATGTCCTGAATGTGGTTTGCAAAAGATAATGATGTGTTGTATGTGACCCCAAGTATTTTGGTCCTGTGAGTGTGTGGAATGTTGATGTTGTTTAGTGTAAGCTGTGGAATTACCTGGTGTTCTTTTGTGTTGCTTGTAAGCAAGGTGATGGTTGATTTTGTGGGCGCTACTTTGAGTCGATTGTGTGTGAGCCAGTCTTGTATGCTGTTTATATATGTTTGTAGGTTAATTGTAGCGGTGTCGATGTTGTTGTGGGTGGATGTTAGAGTGATGTCATCTGCATATGATGATAAGGTAAGCTTGTTATCTATGGGTGTTGGAATGTCATGCATGTATAAGTTGAAGAGTGTTGGTGAGAGAACAGAGCCTTGAAGAACCCCGTTTGGAAAAAGCTTGTTTTTGGATGACTTGCCATTAAATGTGACATGTGAGTATCTTCCTGAAAGATAGTTGCTCAGCCACCTTTTGGTGTTATTGTGCATGTTTGTGTTGAGTATTTTGTTTATGAGAGGGAAGCGTGGGATAGCATCAAATGCTTTGCTAATGTCTATTGTTGCTAATAGTGTACGTTGAGCTGGTCGTCTGGAGTTGATGCCATCCATGATGTGCTGCGTGAGGTTAGTGAGTAATGTCGTGGTTGAGTGGTGAGGTCTGAATCCATGTTGAGTAGGCGATAGTGGTATATGTGGGTTGGTGATTTATAAGATTAGTCTTTCTGTTACTTTGGAAGGTGTGCATAGTAAAGTAATGGGTCTATAGGAAGCTGGTTCTGTTGGATTTTTGTTTGGTTTGAGTAGTGTAATAATTTTACCTTGTTTCCATATGTCAGAAATAATACAGTGTTGGTATGAATATGTGCTGATATTTGTGAGAGCTAGTATTCCTTGTGGGCCCAAGTGTTTAAGGTGTATGTTAGATATGTTGTCTGGTCCAGTAGCCTTCGAATTCTTAATGTTTTTGATGATCTTGGTGGTCTGGTCTGTATTGAAGTGTGTAATGGTCGTGTCGAGTCTGTAGGTTTTTTTTTTTGTCTGGCTGTTTGTCTGTCTGCGTGTTTCTGGTTGTTGTTTCTGTTTAAGTGACTTATCTTTGCGTAGTGATTAACTACAATGTTAGCTTGTTGTGTGTATGTTGGGATATTATTTTGGCTGCGACAGATAGCCGCGTGTGAGGTGTGAATGCCGCTGTTAGAGTGGGTAATGCTGTTTATAGTCTTGTATAGCCTGGATGTATATGTGGAGTGGTTTAGTGTTGTTATGAATTCCCTGAATGTTTGTTTGTTTTTCTTTGAGTTTGTTGTTTATTTCTGTGTTGAGCTGTTGTATCTACTGTTTTATGGCTTCTGTGTGTGGTGTTTGTGTGTTATATTTGAGGTTGTTACGTTGCCTTATGAGGTGGGCTATTTCTCTAGTGTAATTTGGGTTGTATTTCCTAATGTTGCCCTTGGGTATGTATTTGTTTGCATTATTGATGATCTGATTAAATGTCTTGAGTGTTGTATTGATCTTTATGATGCGTGTGCTGTTTAATGTAGTGAATTGTTCCTCAGTCTGTATTTTGAACTGTTCCCAATCAGCTTTCTTTTAATTTCTGTATGTGTGCCTAAGGCTGTTGGGGCAGAGTGTAGAATGTGTTGTAATGATGATGGGCAGGTGGTCTGTTGGGGTTCGATTCCCGGATGGTACCTCATTTTTCATTTGTTCGTTCTCCCTCCTCATCTTGTGCGGAGCGCTCTTCTACACAAGCGTCGTTCTTTACATTAATCATATATATATATATATATATATATATATGAAAATTATTTTACGAAAGTAACACGTGAAAAGTATTTAAGATGAAAAGCACCACGAAGGAAAGGAAACACAGAATGGTGCTTTTCATCATAAATATTTTTCACGTGTTACTTTCGTGAAATAATTTTCCTTCGTGGTTCTTTTCATCATATATATATATTTATATTTATATATATATATATATATATATATATATATATATATATATATATAGTATATACAGGGTGTCCGGGCTTAAATGGCAATAAAATAGAACATTATATATGTATTTTATTGCCGTTTAACCCAGGACACCATATATATATATATATATATATATATATTAGGGTGGTTCACAAGCATAGGGAAAATTTAGCATCTGAGATTTCACTTTTGGGTCATTGTTGCATTTGTTCCTACACTTAGTGTGAATAACTGTGTGAAGTATGGTTGGTCTACGGTGTCGTTAAGAGGTCGCTCAATCATGCATAACGTGTCTCACTAATGACTGATTACTATAGTATGACTAAATTTGGCTTCTTTTATAGGAATGTGTAGAAATGCCGCCGAAGCAATCAAAAACACGGTCTAGCAGTGAGGTGTGGTTACTAGGGAAGGCGGAGAAGTTAACTAGGGCAGGACTCCCTACCAAGCTTCAAGTCCTCCGGAAATTCATGTTCCACCATCTGGAGGAGAGGAAGACAGAATATAACAGTGCGGTGATGACCATTTAGGCTCTGATCCCGTTTTGGACAAAAGCAAACGTTCCAATGACGGATACCAGATACGCTGAGAAGAAGCTCCTGAAACTGTACGAGCAATACAAGGGGCTGAAGAAGAACCGCACAAAGAATTTCCCATCCTACAGAATGAAGGAGGACATATTTCGCGGAGACTTTGACGATGTGTTCGATCTTTCACGTCATGACCCCCTCGAGACCATGATGAATGAGGAGGACAAGAACTTCCTTGTCGCTCAGCTCGATAATCCCACTTCCTCCAGCTTTGGCTCGATTGACAAGAAAATGGCTGACCAACAAACGAGGAAGAGGATTCGGTGTGAGGCGGAGATGAACCGAGAGGAGAAGGCCAAGCGCGAGGCGGATGCGAGATGGTCCCAGGGAGAACTGGAGGCTTCTAGTTCAAGCACATCTGAATCATCAGATTCAGATACTATAGTTTATAAGGAGTCAGCACGAAAACGTTCCACTCCTAAGCGATTGAAGTCTGTGATCACGCCTGACATTTCCTTAGCCTTGGATCGCCACATCAGTGACAGGAAAGGAATGGCAGTGGTCGCGCAGCAAGCAAGGTTCTAGGACAACTGCCACCTGGAAAACTGCCACCCGGACAACTGCCACCGGACAACTGCCACCCGGACAACTGCCACCCTGGAAAACTGCCACCTGGAAAACTGCCACCCGGATAACTGCCACCCGGACAACTGCCACACTGGAAAACTGCCCCTAGTGTTTATGCCCTTGTTCCTGGCACGAACTTGTGTTGGGGGGTGGGTTAAAATGCACCCTGCTGGTTTTAGGGTTTGGGGGGGGGGGGACGAGGTACTCGCTGATAGCAGTCCTTGTCATTCTCGATTCAGTTTTCACCACTCCGGGGTGGGTTCAGGAGAGTTGCGCGCCCTCCCGGTCCCTACCGCCCAAAGTCTTCTCTTTTGGCTACTCGGGTTATGTATCTTTCACACATATCACTTCTTCTAATTTTACCACTTTCTTTACGAACTTCTTTTCAAAGATTTTCTGGCGGAAATGCCCTCGTTAGTTTTCGCCATTTTTAAGTTAAAAAAACTGGAGGGGTGTCTTTTATTTGTTTTCCTCCATTCTTTTCCTACTAGGTCAACATGCCCTCGTTGGATTATACAAGTTGATGGTGTTAAACCAGGGTAGCCACGAGTAACCTCGAAGCTCGGTTTCGACCGCCACCCTCCCGGTCACACTGGAAAACTGCCCCTAGTGTTTATGAAAATTAACAAAAAAAGTAGTAAAAAAAATTTATTTATAAAATAGACTTTTTAAAAATGGATATTTAACAATGAATTATTAATAGATATCTATACATACATAAAATAATATTAGAAAAAATGGAAAACTGTATATTAAAATTGCAAATTGTGTGCTATTCCTTTCAAAAAATCCAACACTTCACGGTTCTCATAATCTTCTACAATAGTTGCAATTCTGGTCGACAAATCTTGATACCGTTTCTTCTTGGGTGGGGGCGGATGTCCTGCAAGCATTTGGCTTATGATGACGTTGGTGAGTCTTTGCTCCTTTTTCAACACTTGAAGAAAGGTCCAGATATTTGGATGGCATGAAGTAATGCTTGCTTGCAAATGGTTATGCCATCCTTCCAAAGAGTTGCTAGTGCTGGTAGCATGCGAATTCTGAGAGCAAAGTCGGCATCACTCTGATATTTTGCTTGCAATCCCTCCGATTGCACCTTGCGATATACGGCTTGAGACAAGTGGTAAAAACATCCTTTGACTATCGCGTTGGGAAAGGCTTCTTGGATGGCGCTCTTAGCAGCCTGTTCGTAGTCGATGAGGACGGTCTTCGGATTGAGCCTGGGGTTGATAGTAAGAAGTTGGTGGAAAAGATCTTGATAGGAGTCTTGTCGTTTGTTTGGTAACAACTCATAAACACATGGAATTGTTCTACTCGAGACTAGACAATGAACTGTGTAAAGCTGGTAAAAGAGCGTTGGCGCAACTTTAAATGCCCCATCGCAAAACCAATCAGTCGAGGTTTCCAGGAGTCTCATGTTTTTGGCTGTAGAAAATATAAGCATACGTTGATTAATTGATCCACTGTCGTAAAGCAGGAAATCCTCGCCGGAAGCCGTCATTTTATATTCATCGGGAATAACCATCTCATTTAAGTTCTTTGGAATGGGATGCGGAGCGTTCACAACTTGCCTGTGTCTTCTTATTGCACGCCTAATATGGTGAACGGATGGTAGTTGCACTGAAACTCCTTCTGGAATGCTCTGTACTGCCTGTGTGATGATTTGTTGAGCGGTTTCCTGGGTGTCAATAGCTTTCTGCTTTATTTCGTTCCGTAGAAGCAAGACATCTTGACGATTAGTATCAGGAGCGTGGTTATGTTCATGAAGATGGCTGACTAATTCTTCTTCACATATTTTAACTTGGGTTTTGCAGTTTTTATGCCGACGGCGTTCACATTCGTAGGATATAATACCAGATGACAATTCTTTGTGCTTGACATAGATGTAACCAGTGGTGTAGTGCTAAATAAAGAAGTGAGGGAACGCATTTTGAAAGTGTTACTCAGATGCGGGGGGACAATGGCGAGCGCGGTGAGCCCATACAGCTGGGGGTCCGGGGGCACTGTAAGCCCCCCTGGAATTCTTTTGAAATCTGACCAATTTCAGGGATATTTTGAGGTCATATGCACTGGATATTAGGATATATTCCAAGGTTGAAGATGCAGTATTTCGAGTGTCATTAGATATACGACATCCAGTACGATCAATAAAAATAGCTAACAACTGGAATGATTAACTAAAAAAAAGTTAACAACTGGTACGCCGTGGTGACTGTTTCACCATATCTTTATAGGCTAGCATTGCCTCAGTCGAAGCTAAAAGAAATGAAACAGTTAATGATTCTTTCTCATACTTCTTCTAGGGGTGGGAATTAAAATTTCATGACGTTAGAGATTTGAAAGTTCGGATTTATTTGAAATAGTGAGGGAACGCCGTTCCGTCTACCAAAAAAAGTAAGGGAACGCCGTTCCCACGCGTTCCCACAGCACTACACCACTGGATGTAACCATCAAGGCAGAGTTTATCTTGACCACGTTGACTTTTAACGAAATCCATGATGGGGGTGATTTCAAGCGAAGAAGTAAATTTGGAGAACTGTGGACAGACTGTAAGGACTTAAAGGCGTTGGAAGTTAGACTGGTCATTTTTACTATAATCCTGCATTTATAGGTTGTTTAAGGGTGGGGTGAGTCAAGGAATGCCATATTTCCCACAAAATCGTTTCTCACTTTATCACATGTTAATCCTTCCGCGCGATCCTGACGGATTATCTCCCGGTCGCTAGTATACAATGAACCTCCAAAATAGAGACCTTGAGGTCAAATTACCTTATCTTGTTTCATTGCCCCAAATGACTTATTCAAGTGTTCGGCAGCAGCTGTGATAATTTGTTTACGAGTATATATTAAGGAGTCAGGTAGGAGCTTCCGGACATAGAGGTCGTACATGAACAAATACTGCACAAAAATTCACTAAAACCGTTAAGTGATTTATGTAAAGGATATAGCCACAAGGAAAAGGAAAGAAGTATATAGCGAGATCTTTCGTCTATTAAGACATTTTCAAGCAGAGATGAGTAACTAAAAAAACAAAAGTTATCACAGGTATATACATAGCAAATGACCAGAAGAGGAGGAGGTTTTCGTACATTTTGGGAAGGTCACCCAGGTGCGACCTGTTTTGTGACCAAAGAAGATAGCAATGGATCGACCTTGACATACCTATAGCTAAGATTAAGATTATGTTCAAAATTTTTATAAATAAAACAAGATTCGATCAGATTCCTTTCAATAACTTTTTTATTTTTTACATACCAATGCAAGTTTTTAAGTAATCATGAAAAAATAAAAGAAACAAGGATGAAAACATTACCCCCCCCCCCCCCCCCCCCTACAACTTTGATGGAATCTAGAATAAAATTGTTGGTCTTTTTATTGGACTTAAATAAAGTTGTTTTTCAAATTTTACTAAAATCTGTTGGATATTTTTTGAGTAATCCCTCTAACAAAAAAAAATAAAAAGTTAAAACAATACCCCCTCCCAACTTTGCTGGCTGGGTTAAATAAATTTTTTGGCCATTTAGGGTTTCAAAACAAATAATAAAAGCATCTAACATCATTTTTATATTTATATAACCCCTAAATTAATAAAAAATAAAGTACGGGTCATATTGACCCGAACAGTATAAGTGTATAGTAAATAGGAACAGTGCAGCAGGGTTTTAGAGTTATCCGGGTGGCAGTTTTCCAGGTGGCAGTTTTCCAGGGTGGCAGTTCAGTTGTCCGGGTGGCAGTTGTCCGGTGGCAGTTTTCCAGGTGGCAGTTGTCCTAGAACCTATAATATATATATATATATATATATATATATATATATATATATATATATATATATATTATATATTAGGGTGTGTCAATTTTAGGGAGCAAAGTGAAATTTTTAGATTTTCAAAGACTACTAGTGACCAAATGTTCCGTGCAAATGTTCCGTGCAATGATTCCTCATTTCACGAAGGTGAAGCTTGTCGCCCCTCCTCTCGAGTTGGCCTGGTGAAGTAGTGAGTTGGTTTCTTGTACTCTCCACCTCACATAGCCAGGTACGGCCGGCTCGTCGGGTATTGTTCTGAGAAAGTGTCTAATCTTCTTTTGAAGATGTCCACTACAACACCACTCGTGTTCTTTAGTTCTTTGGACAACTGATTCAACAGTCTTAGTCCTTTCACAACAAAACAAGTTGAAGATGTTCCCTGTCTAGCCTTTAATTTGGGAATACGACACAGTCTTCCTTTTCTACTTTCCACTGTTGTTTGGGGAGTTCAGAGTAATATTAGGGACTAGTTTCTCCATTATTTTTCAAGTATAAATAATGGTGTATCTCTCTCTTTTCCTTTCCAGTGAATATACGTTTAATTCACGTAACATTTCCCAGTAATTTAGTTCTTTGCACCCATTCATTTTGGCTGTGAAGCTTCTCTGAATTCCTTCTAGCTGTCTAATGTCTTCTTTTTTATAAGGGCATGTTAGGAACGACCAGCATTCCAATTTGGGTATGATCATTTTTTTCAGTAAAGGAATCATTATATTCCTATCCCTTCGTTTAAAGGTTCTCAGTATCTGTCCAGTTATTCTCTTTGCTCTGTTTACTGCTATCTTATTTTGTGTTTCAAATTTCGCATCGTCAGTCATTACAATCCCTAAATCTTTTGCTCTAGAATTTCTCTGAATTTCCTGTCCATTTGGAGTATAATATTCCATGGATTTTAAGTCTTCTCTTTTTCCGTACCGTAACAGCTGAAATTTCTCAGTGTTAAACTTCATATTTTTGTCTTCCGTCCACTTGTAGATTCTGTTCATGTCGGTTTGTAGAGATCCTATATCTTCTGGGTTTCTTATTTTTCTACTGATCTTTGTGTCATCGGCAAAGGATGTTACTGTGCTGTCTCTGGTAACGTCCTCATTTATGTCAGTTAGCATGATTATGAAGAGTAGTGGAGCTAATACTCTTCCTTGTGGTACTGAGCTGAGGACAGCTGATTCTGATGAAGATGCTCCTTGTGCTGTAACGACTTGCCGCGGTTCACTAAGGAAATTATATGATGTATCCTTTTCGGTACTTTTCCTGTTGTTCCCATATACTTCAGTTTACGTATTATGGTTCCATGGTCACACTTGTCGAACGCTTTGGCAAAGTCTGTATATATTACATCATAGGTTTCATTACTTTCAAGTGCATCAATAATGTTGTAGTGTTTCATTATTTGTGATATGCATGATCTGCCTGACCGAAATCCATGTTGGTTATCATTTAATTTTTTCTGAATTTCCAAAAAGTCATAAATTTTCTGTCTAACTATTCTTTCAAATATTTTAGTGAGATGAGATGTAAGCGACACTGGCATATAGTTTTTGGCCTCGGCTCGATCTTCTCATTTATATATTGGGACTATGTTCGCGCTCTTTAGGATGCCCGGTATTTCTCCCGTGTAGGGACTAAGCGATTGCATTCTTGCAGTTTTTGATCAGTGTGGCATTCCATTTGTCCGGTCCTGCCGCTGAATATGCTTTTAGTTTCCCTATAGCTTGTGTAATATCATCTGTCGTAAAGCCGAAGTCCGTTATACTTTCCCCTCGTAGTACTTCAAAGAACGCGTTTCTATCGCATATTAGTTTGTCAGTTTTTGGAATACTAAAAGATGATTCTTTCTGAGCTCTTAATATTTCAAATACTTCTGTTAGAGCATCAGATGAAGTACTATCTTTGTTTTTCAAAGGTCCGATAGTCGTGTGATTTTTCGACTTCCTTTTTGCAAAATTATAGAAGTACTTTGAGTTAACCTTTATCGCTTCTATAACGTCGTCGTCTTCTTTTTCTGTATGCTTCTCAATTAGTTCCTATATGACGCAATCTATACTCTGCAGTTTATCATTCAATATTTTTCTGATGTTGTTATCTTTACAGTCACTTAATTTTGCAGTCACTCTTTTCCTCTTTCGGAACAATGACCTCTTTTGTCCCTCGAACCTGCTTCTCTTTCCTTTTTGTTGTATTTTTGGGACGTCTTTCCAGCGTCTTCTCCTCTTCCTCTAAGGTTATTAGCATCTCTTCCGTTGTCTTGGCCTTGAAGATGATTTTCCAATCTATTACTTCCATGCTGGATGCAACACCTTCCCAGTTTATAGCTTTGGAGTGAAAATTCAAAATTTCGAATTTGCTTCTTTCTGTCTTTCTGTTGTTCGTGTTCTTTCCTTTCCTGTTGCTTTTATATTGGTGATCAATAATGTTGTGATCTGATATTAGAGTTGGAGATATTTCTACATTATCACTTAGGTTGCTGTTGTTTGTGAATACGAAATCTCGGCAGTTGTTTTTTCTTGTGTTTTCTGTTTTTCTTGTGTTAGCATAAATTCATCAGCTTGAGCTAGTAGCATTTTTACCTGCTCCTGGTCTTCCCGTGTTCCCCCCTTGTCCTGGTGAATAAATATATTTTTTCCTATCATTTTATATTTCATGAATGGAAAATTAAAATCACCACAGAGAAAAATATTTGGGGTTGGAGAATGTAGATCTTTTACTCAGTTTCTTACCTCTCTAATAGAATCTGAGAATTTTGAGGTTGGCATGTTCGGGGGTCTGAACAATTTAGGTTGTCCCGTTTTGGACGAATCTCAAAGTTATTAATGTCCAGCCCTCTCATATCGTGACAAATGATGATTTAAGTACTAACCAATTTTTAGACCGAAATAAAAAAATTTGTCCCCCGAGCACTCGATTCAAAAATTTAAGGGTCAAATTTTTTTAAAAATTTTAGTTTTTTCGATTTTATGCTTATAATTTCAATTTTAGACACTTATAAATGGTTCCATCTGATGCGTATTAAAAAGTTGAATCATTTGATACCTTATTTATATAGGTTTGGCTTAAAAATTTTGTTTATATGATTTTTTTTATATTTTTAAGGCATTTTATTAAAACTTTTAGAGTAATTCTCTTGTTGCTTTCAAGTTTATTAAATAAATAAGGCAAATAAAAGAAAATTAATCGTTTTCCGTTTAATTATGAAACAAAAATGGTAAAAATAATAAAAATATCCCTCTTTTATGGACTAGAAAAACAAAAGCTTCCTCTACATAAGAAAAAAACAAAAAAAAAAAAACTTTCTTTTCATAAAAAATGACTAAAACTTCAACTAGGACAACATTTTTGATTCCTTACAGAAAGTAAAGATCAAATTTCGATACAAAGACTACACAATTATAAAATTAAAACAAGATGAGAAAAAATATAAAACAAGTGCAATGAAAAAAAAAAGTACTAAACTCCATAAACCTAAAATCTTCCTTTTAAAATAAAGAACTAAGAATTTATTTTCGATTTTTCGAATGTGCGGTCTAATCTCTGACATACTTGGTTAATGTTTTTTTCTTGAAATCAGGCACTTTTTGTCTATTGTCTTCAACCACCTGTAGCAGATATTGTTTTTGTTTTTCATCTCTAGTGATCGAATTAGCATAATCTTCTATTAATTTAACACCTCCTTCGGCTGTGTCATTTACTACTTTCATAGAGTGTACAAAATTACTCATTCTTTTGAAATCTTCATCATCTTTCCATTCGTTTGCAGATTTTCTAAGCCAGTTACCAGAATAATTGAATAAATTCAAGAAGAGCCATGAGTTTGGCCCAGCTAGATCCGGAAGTCTCGTGGAAGGGTTAAGTGTAGGAAATGTTGGTGGTCCTCGTCGGTTAGAAAATCCTCGATTCTCAAATTTCGATATTGATTTAGCAATTTTGGTCTTCAATTCACCACTTAAATTTTCTGAAAATAAAGAAAACGGTACCATTTCTTCAGTAACATACCAGAGGTGGAGATCAAGGGCCTTAATAGCCTGGTTTGCTACTTCTTCATCGATTTTCTTGTATGCTTCCAAGTCGTGATATAACTGCAGGTCATTTTCATGTGCTTCAACTCCTTTTGTAGATGATACCCAAACTTTGATATATATCATTACTATAAATTTGCATACTCTTTCCAGCTTATTCACCATATTTTCAGTGTAACCTGCTTGATCACTAAAAGCAAACATTTTTATACAATACATGATTGTAGCCATCCATCTAGCACGATGCGAGGCTCCAGGGTGAAGCCAACGAATTCCTTTTGGTGGAGTTTGATTCAAAATCTGTAGGCATAACTCAGCACTTTCTTTATAATCCCCGCGAAGTAATACATTGCTATCTTCATTTTGCAGGATTTAATACAGATATTTTGTTACATCTTCAATTTTATTCTTTAGGTATCTGTTTGTTGTTTCCAATGTTTTATGTTTCTTGCTCGTATCTAAATTCTTCCATACAGTTTGTCTAAATTTTTGAAAAATTTCATGATCAGTTGATATTGATTTGCCAAATATTACTTTAAACACATCATTCAAAATTCTTTCAAATATATGATGCCTGCATGCGCACCAGAGTATCCTCTGTCCTAATAAGTCTTCTAGTCTTTTGCAGGCACCATTGATCCAACCGGAATTCGATGCGGTTGTATCGAAAACCAACGAAACCACTCTTCCTTCAAGGTTCCAATCCATAGCAGCTTCAAAAGTGGCTTGGGCTTGAGAAAATCCAGTAGCATCAGGGATATCTGGAACCGCTAAAATTTTGCCTTCCTTCGCACTTGGCATTCCCGAAACTAAAATAGCCAACTGTTCCTTCTTTTCACCTCTCAATTCTGTAACTATTTTAGAATCCCAATGGAGCGAAGAGAAATTTGGAGGCTCAAAATCGATTTTCACTTTCTTAGATGTGTTCTCCCGAGTTTTCTTTCCTGCATTCCAAGAAGTTGTTCTGGACAGACTGACTGTTTCTAAATCTATATCACAGGCAGAAAGCACAGTAGCAGGAAAAGCTGTTCTTTGATTTAATGACAAGTTTAATCTGTCAGCTATATTGCTAACTTTAGAAAACTTCATAATATTTTGACGCTTAGGACCTTTTTTCGCACTCGAAAGTTTAAATTCTGGATCATCTTGCTCCGATTCTGAAGAATTTTCTTGATAGACCATATTCATTTTAGATGTTCCAGGCATTGCTTTCCTTTGTGATTGTTTTAGTTCACGGTTTTTTATTTCTTGGATTCTTTCAGCTTTAGCTTTAGTCTTCTTTTCATATATTTTATCTAGACCTCCTAAGCACATTTCCCTTTCTCCTCTCTGATCTTCCAGAAATTTAACATCCCAAATTTTCGTTTCATTACTTCTTAGTGGATCTTTCATTATAATTTCTTCAGCGTTCTGAGAGCTGATGTCAAAAAGTTTTTTTAAAACCTGCTTAAATTCCTGAAGTTTATTGTTATAATTAGGACGTTCTGCAATTCGTGAAAAAGTATCTCTCTTTTTAATTAAGTCCTTTAATAAATGTTTAGGTCTCGGATGACGCCCAACATCTTTAGAAGGTATACTGGCCAGGATCCAAAAACGTTTAACTTTTTCCAAAACTACTTTTATTGTCTCCTCTACTGAGTTATTCCTCATGGAGTTTCTTTTTAGACTTAAAAAGTGACGAAGAACATCTCCCTTTGAGGGAAAAAGTGCCATTCGAAGCCATAGTTAATCATTAGGTAACTAGTTGACTAGTTAAAATCCTGAAAAAAAAAAAAAAAGTAAATAAAAAAAAAAAATTTAAGCCAACCCTATATGAATTTGGTATCAAATGATTCGCTTTTTTAATATGCATCGGATGAAACCATTTATAAGTGTCTAAAATTGAATTTATAGGCATAAAATCGAAAAACCAAATTTTTTTAAAAATTTGACCCTAAAATTTTCGAATCGAGAGCTCGGGAGTCAAATTTTTTTATTTCGATCTAAAAATTGGTTAGCATTCTTAAATTATCATTTGTCATGATATGAGAGGGCTGGACATTAATAACTTTGAGATTCGTCCGAAACGGGACACCCTACAGGCTGAGTGTACATTACAATTAGTACCATATTTAATTTTTCAACTTTTGCTGCTGCACATTCTACGAAGCTGTTTGAAGTACGTATAGACATTTCTGCCATATACCTTTCGCGTGTGTAAATAGCACATCCTCCTTTACGTCTCACTGTTTTGTCAGCTCGGAGGATGTTATAGTTATCAATTTCTATTTCTTTTTTGTCAATACAGAAATCATAGTTTTCACAGTTCACCTGGCAGTCTTTTAGATGGGTTTTCGTGAGGCATGCAAAGTCTACGGTTTCTTGCATGAGTCCTTTCAGGTATAAAACTTTGTCCGGGGAATGGTTTGATTTAAGGCCCTGAATGTTTGCTAGGATTATTTTTATTTTTCCCCTATCGTTTTTACATACTTATGTCTCCGATTCGTTTTCCAATGGTGGTGCCGGTTTTGTTGCCTTGTGATCCTCCGAGAATTTTTCTCTCTTTATGTGTTTCGATATCCGTTGTCCCGATATCACATGTAATGTCTTTCTGTATGCCTTCTGTCCGGCTCTCAGATCCCTGTATTTGTCAGTTGGCTTTGTATTTGCTGGATGGTATTCAATAGTTGAATTGTGTGGGCTACATCAAAAAAATTGGTAGCTCTTTTTGTTGCTGGTTTCGTCTGCTCACCTGTCGGGTTCCTTTGAGGGTGGTAGTAACGACATTATTGTTCGAATTTTCACCTCCCATATCTTACATAGGTGTTGCAGACAGTAAGATGGTGGAACTTGGACTTTTTTTCAAATTTGCAATATCCTCTTGTGGAATGTATGTTACATAACGTGGGATGTGCATAGATGCATTGCCCATCTCGATATCTGCAGTACCCTTTTGCGTAGTATTTACAGACGGTATTTTTTACGCTTCTATTTCTTGTTATCTGATTATTCTCTATGTTTTTAATTTTGATATTATCATTATTTTTCTTCGGCTGTTTATTTCCTACGTTTTTAGTTTTTATCTTTTTATCATTTTTCTCGTTGTGCAGTTTTATTACATCGCAACTTTTACTTATCTCTTTTCTTTCTTTTATGTCTTCATTCCGTATTATATTGTTATTCGTTATTTGCTCTTCTCTATCATCCACCCGAATTTTCATTGGGACATTTCGTGACTCTTGTTCCCCATTATTCTCTCCTTTTCTGTAAACTCGAATTCGCTTTCTCCATTTCTTTAAATACCGCAAAGGAGTTTACAGTCTGTGTACATGCGTCACACAGAAATTTGACTCCCACTAGTCTGGAAGCCAACCCAGGATTTTTGTCCTGATCCAAAATTCTCGGTTAAAGTTTTTTTCTCTGCTGATTATTTATCTTTGGGGTGTATATAATGCGATCCAGGGGTGTGTGGAGGTTACACCCTTGGGAAATTTGAGGTATAAAAGATGGCCACCAAGAATACGAAAATATACCCAAAAATCAGTTTTCGGCATTTCTTCACAACCACTCATCATGCAAATACAAATAATATATGCTTTTCTATGTTTTGGGCCATGACAAATCTAAGTTCATGATCATTTTAACTCTAGGATTGATAAAAAACAATATGGCGGCCATATTTACCGTAAAATGGTCACTAATACCCACATATAACTTGAGTAACACATTTATTAGAAAATAGTGACATCGTTCAGTATAGAGTTATGATAAAACTGATTCACATACATATATATAACATCACGGATTTTAATTACTTACAATAATATATTATTCCAGCACACAAAATTCAAGATGGCTACCATAATACACAATTCAGCATTATAGCCGTTCCCGTTGATTGCCGTTTAATACAGAAACATTGATATAACAAAAATTCTATCAATTATTAATTAACAATACAAAGGTACACAAATGCAGATTGTAACAATAGCATCTCAAGAAACCCCTATACTCGTATAATCATGAAAATAAAAATTACAATGTTCATTATCCATTAGTCACTGTTAGCAAGTTCATCATTCTCAATTTGTTGTACCTGTATAGTGTACTCGTTGCAGCACGCATTGCCTCCTTCACAATCACAGAATATTGTACACGCTAAGCTATTGTTCTTGCAGCCATATCGCTGACTGCTGCAGGCCTGCTCACTGCTACACGAACACTTGAGGAGTTTCAGTAACTCTGCTGGGGCCAAAGGTGTGTCATTGGGCACTGTTGTTGGGGTCAGACAGTTCGAGCCGTCTTCCTTTGACCAACCGTGTGTAGTTCGGTCGAGAACGGGTGGGTCCAACTCAAGTGCGTTGCGCCATAGAGCAACTTGGAGGTGCGCTCGTGCCACATTCTCCCGGAATGCCTCATTGGTAGGAGGCAGAGTCTGTGCTTTTGGAGCACCAGCATCCATACTCTTATCCACCTTGGCGGACCATACCTTTAGACATGCTTCTGTCATTGATTGACATCGCGACTGCCCATAGCAAGCCAAAATGAACTGCTCAACCTGATCTACAACACTGGGCATGGTATTGGTTGTGTCTCCTAAGTAGTTGAGGCGATGAGCACCAGAACGCAGACCCTTCAAGGTTACCCCCTTACCTATTCCGAAGAAAGTTGCAACGGTATCACAACCGGTTGCTCCATGAGCAGCCAGCAAGTCAGGAATAATGGCATGGTGCTTGAGTGCTGTGGCGTTGATGTCAATCACAGCCTGGCCTTGTATGGGAGACATCATCATGACGGGCCAAGTAATATCCCCACTACACACAAAGTGTAATAAAAGAACGAAGATGTCTGTATCATCTGCCACCACAAGAGTTGCCTGACTACCTGCTTTAACCAGTTGTTGTACGCAGTCGGACAATAGTTTCCACTTCATCATCTTGATCATCATGGGATGGTTGCGTCACGATTATGGCAAGGGAATGTGTAGACAACTTGCCATTGGGACAAGAGATGTCTGCATCAAAATTGTCAGCCACGATCTGAACCAGACCATGGTCTGCACTGTGAATTCCTTGTAGCTTTGGGTCAGCAGCTGCTGCGGCGGCGGCCGACTTCTTGAAACGCAGAACCTCGCTATAGCTGCAAGTGACCCTGCAGTTATACATATGATTAATGATTGATTTAGAGTCCCTAAGTAACACACCAAGAGCTACCTGCAGAGATGTTGGTTGGTTAATCACCACACTAGCCATGATGTTTCCAATCATAAGAGCTGGGAGAGTCCTGTGTAATTTCTGAGACACAGCTGTTAGTAGTGATTGCAAGGTTGGTGAAACAGAGTCTTCAGCTAAATCAGTGTCAATATGCTTCATATATGTGGTTTTATCATAATGTACTGCCTTGCATTTCGTCACAATCTGCTTGGCTACAGTTTTTCAACTATGAGTCATATCATCTACATTGTCATCCTTAAGCATCCTTAGATTGACTAAAACATTGTTATTGAATGTGATGATATTTGCATAGCCGGGTGAAGAGTGAACTAATAATTCACCACTAAAGTAATTACGGAGTTCATCAACTAAACCAGTGCGGCTCAATTTGTAACCAGAGTGATCGATATACTCCTGATATAACTGAACCGAGTTCCATATGCGTGTCCTATCACCTAACATATCATCTATAGTATGCCTCAGTCCTTGATCATCCTCTCCTTTAGAAGTTGAAGGAGACTGATTATCCAATAAGATTTTCTTGTTACCCAGAAATTTACACATACAATCCCTGTGATACTTTGCATTCGCTGCGTGAAGGTCACTGATGTAGCTGTCTATTCGCACTCTAACTTCAATCGCTCAGAAATCGGCGCGAGCATTGCATTTATCAAGTAAATAATCCTTATAGGGTTTCCCATCCTGCTTCAGTGAATGGGGAGTGCGACAGAGATATGCTGGGCGCCACCTATCAGGATGTTTTGGGTCTTTCTCGATATCACAGGCCTTCCCACAATATAAACACTGTTTCGTGAAATCAAATGGGTTTCGAGACCGACGAAGTTTCTTCATTGTTTGGGGTTCATCAACATCTAACTTGTGCTTCGCAAAATTAGTTACGGATGCATATCTAGACACACAGTATTTATGGAAATGTATCTTTAGCTCCTCATTGTCTGCTAATTGCTGTTCAAGTTGTGCATATAGTCCATCCCCATAGTTCTTGCTGGCTTTGATTATAGAGTGAATACGTGAATTTTTATGGTTACAGGAAGTCTTTATACCGTCATCGCACTCCTCCCCATATCGAAACTTGAATATGCACGCCTCGTCTATCATTCATCTGGAAAAGAATAAAAACATTAGTCTTCTCTCCTTCATATAATTGGTAATGTGCATATATTTGGCAGATATCAGGGCATTGATTGGCCTCTGTGGTTTTTTAAACACTGATATGTATAATACTTGGCCCTAATTAGCCCTGTAAAATACATTTTTAATGACAATATGGCTGCCATATTGATTTTAATCACTCCTAGAGTTAAAATGATCATGAAATTAGATTTGCCATTGCCCAAAACATAGAAAAGCATGTATTATTTGTATTTGCATGATGTGTGGTTGTGAAGAAATGCCGAAAACTGATTTTCGAGTATATTTTGTATTCTTGGAGGCCATCTTATATATCTCAAATTGCCCAAGGGTGTAACCTCCACACACACCCTGGATCTCATTATATACACCCCAAAGATGAACAATCAGCAGAGAAAAAAACTTTAACCGAGAATTTTGGGTTATGAGGTCTGGCTTCCAGACTACACGATCTGTTTAGAGTTCGAGACGAGGGATATTTTCCTATCATCCCAATTCATGCAGATAAAGTCGTGCAGTTTTTGACAGAAATCATATCTTTTTGCTGCATTTTCAGTTGTTTCCAGATTACAAAAATTTCAGATGAAGTAAGAATTTGGACTCATGGTCATGCTATTCATTAATTATCGTAAAAAGAAATACACACAATTTTTTTCCTTTCTTTTTCTTTTCTTTCCTTTCGATGGTCACGGGGTTTATGACCTTTGCGTTTTATGACCTTTTTCCTGCTTTGTTTCAAACTTTACTCGAATGCCAACCGTATTACACTCTAAATATATACGTTAAAATGGTGATAATTTACGTAAACTGTATTGCACTTTCTTAATTTTAATGAATTTCACTTTATAATTTATATGCACGGATTCACTCATACTTTATACACTTTCGGTGGTAAAAAGAATAAACCGCCGAGTAGTTTATTCCCTTCTCATTTGGATGTTAATACAGAGAGAGACACAACACGTCCATTCCCCACGAGGTACAAGCAAACTATATATATATATATATATATTATATATATATATGTAGTATATGTGTGTGTGCGTGTTTATAGTTTTCTGTGAAAACGTGAAATATTTTTTTTTAATTTGAGTGAAACTTCTTTAAGTAGAACTGTACAGGTTTTGTTTTCTTTCCATTAAATAATTTTTTCTAACGATTGGCAGATGAGTTATTGCAGTTTACATCATTTACCTAAAAAACCAAAAAAAACCTGAGATTAAAATTCTTCACTAATTTTACTTTGTATTTGTTTCAACTGAGCTCAGTAATAAATCTTTGGTTGATTTTAAGAATTTTAAATGGAATTGTAATATTTTAAGAGATGATATAATGTTAAAAATAAATCTCGAAACTGCATTACTTCCTTCATTTTTCACTCTATTCTTTAACAGTTGAAAAAAATTATCATGTCTCCATTCCGCTTTATTTGGACTCACGAGACTACAACAATCTTTACGCTTCTTATCAATCGGTGGTAATAAATGTGTGTATGTGAAATACACAGACCTAATGTGCATGGAATAAGGAACTCTTCTGGGATATTAAATCCACTATAGTCCGGATAAGTGATGGTAAATTACAAATACTGAAGTCTCTTATTTTTCATGATGGAAATCCAACACGGGCAACGGGTTACTAACAAAGAGGCCGCAAAATATAGCTTCCCTCACCAATTATCTATCTGCTGAGCAGATTACACCCAACTTTGGGGCAAGATTTAGAGTTTAAAGCTAACCTAAACAGCTACATTCAGAACTTCGATATATACAAGAAACTCGTTGCATTGAATTGGCATCACATCAAAGAAAAAGGGTAACTCTTGTATTTTTAGCCAAAATCCAAAACTTAAACCTCAACCGGTAACGTTGAGCGTCCACTTTCGAGGCACTTAACATATCTGTTTAATTTCTTACCTTTCTTACCAGGCGCCTGGTAGACCTAAAGCGATCTGTCAGTTACAAGGAGTTACAAGGAAAAGAAGTACCTCAAAAGGCCTTGCGACCCATACCAAGGAGGTACCAATGGCAACGGGTGCCAGGGAAAATTTTCTACACCCTCAAATAGCGTGCAAGATTTGGTCTAACCTTTTCTTGAAGTGATCCACAGAGGAACTGTTCACAACTTCTGAAGGTAACCTGTTCCACCTGTCACAGATCTTATAGGTAAAGTAATTCCCACACACACTAGTCCTAAACCGTTTCAAATCCAACTTCCAGCCATTGTTGCGAGTTGGGTTATCATTTAAACTAAACATGCTTCAAAATCGACATCGTTGAACCCGCGTAAGAGCTTGAAAACCTCGACGAATTGACCGCGCAGCCTCCGAGTTTCCAGCGAAAACAAGTTTAGGGTGCGTAAGCGTCGATTGTAGCCCATATGCCTAACGGAAGGGATTAACTTTGTGGCCCTCACCTGCACTCGCTCCAGCCTCTCAATATCTTTCCTGAGGGTGGGTGACCAGAACTGCACTGCATACTCCAGGTGCGGCCGAACCAGGGAATTGTACAGAGAGAGCACAATCTCCTTCTTCCGAAACTGAAATTGCCTCCTGATATAACTCAACAGCTTCTGGGCTTTCTTTTCCACCTCTACGCACTGTTTGGTAAACTTAAGGTCGCTGCTGATTAGCACACCCAAGTCCTTTCCCAAATCAGTTGTCTCGATATTGTTCCCCAACATCGAGTAGTCCGACTTGGGATTGGCGTAGCCAATGTGCATCACTTCGCAGTTACCCATGTTAAACGGCATTTGTCATTTTTTGGACCACTCTCCTATCCTACCTAGGTCCGCACGCAGTTGCTCGATCGCTTCGGGCGTCCCAATATTGGCCCCAAACTTCGTGTCATCAGCGAATTTGGCGATCCGACTGACGATGCCATCGTCGATATCATTTATGTAAATGATAAATAACAGTGGCCCCAAAACGGAACCCAGAGGAACCCACTAGTGACCGAGGCCCAACCCGAACTAACCCCTTTAATTACAACCCTCTGCCGCCTATTCTTCAGCCAGTTTTCAATCCACCTACCTACTTCCCCACCGATACCCAGCGCGCGCACTTTCGCCATTAGCCGGCGGTGAGGTACCTTATCAAAGGCTTTCTGAAAGTCGAGATAAAGTATATCAATCGCCCTACTCTTATCATACTCACTCAACATTACGTGGAAAAACTCGAGCAAGTTGGTGAGACACGACCTATGCCGTCTAAACCCATGTTGGGAGTTCCCAAGCAGCTTGTAGGAATCCAAATGATCAACGATCTTATCCGTTATTATCCCCTCTAATAATTTACCTACAACTGAAGTGAGACTAATTGGGAGCCCTCGGACGAGACTCCTCCATGCCTCACGATCTCCACACATCACATTGATGTGTGGAGATCTGTTTAATGTGTGGGTGTATATATATATATGGGTTTCTGTTCGCTTTTTTTGTCTTTATATACAGTAAAAAATCCGTTTACATAGAAAATAAATATATAGCTTCAGTAAATTTTTTCTTTTATGTTGTAAAAATAATGAACACAACATAGGTTTAATAACGACTTTCAGCTTCTTTTATATTTCTTCTAAAAAAATATAGATAAGTAGGCTCCTATATAGCCAATAAAATACTTGCTAAATGTTATAAAAACAGGAGAATAACGATCATGGGTATAAAAATGATTTTATATTTATTAATATTATGACAAGGACCTCAGAACAGAAGGGAACACCAGTTAATTTTCTCTGCACTCCGTACAGGTGTTTCTGTAACTCTTATCAAGGTCCGCTACACACACTTTTTTTTTTACAGAAATCAGCTTAAATTTATCACTTTTAACCTCTCGAATGAATTAAATTTAAACTTTACCAAAAAAAAAATGCTTGATTTTGATTTTTTTTAAATGTCAGTGTTTGATTATATTTCAAAGTAAATCCTATAATCAGTATATGAATTTACTCTCAGCGGTCGATATAAAATCTGTCGGCTGTCCACTGTTGGCGACCCCTGCCCCAGAGTATACCTAATATTTTCTACCTTTCTTTTTCTATATTTGTAATAGTTAGGAAAAAAAAATGAGGAACCGGAAAATGTACCATTTTCAAAACGAGAACCATACCATGACAGGCTTATTAATACGTAATTAATGTTATAAATTAAAATAATAAATTACTCTTAAACATCATCTCTTAATCTAATGGAACTTAACCTAACCTAATTTAACATTAACCTAACTCAGCGTTTTCCAACTGAAGTGCTGCATGCGGGTGCCTCCTTGGAGTACCGCAAAATTGCATGAAAAGTCACCAAAATAAATAATTCAAAATTGATAACTTACTAAATATAAGAAAATTTGAAATGACGCAAAACATTTATCATTTATTACATCCATCAGGAAACTATATTAGCTCAGTTTGAAGTTACGTGGTGTTAAGGAAAGGCGGGTGGTGATGGATGTTGAACAGTGAGAGACGAAAATCCTCCGGGATTCCGCGAAAGAAGAACGGACGGCACTGGGGTGCCTTGAGCCAGAAAAGGTTGGACCACTGACCTAACCTATCCTTGATTAACCCAACTAACCTAACCTGGATCAAAGTGAGAAAGTCTCGGATGAAAATGAGAATTGTAGGAAATGGAAATGGCATAAAGTGGGAAGAGACCTTGTTTTTTGATAAATCTAATTTAAAATGGCGAATCCTACATTGGGAATTTATTAATTTGAGAATTACCGTTTTTGAGGTTCCCACTTTCGAATTTCTCTTCTTCAACGAAGTCTGAAATAGGAAAGACTGGGAGGCTGGGAAAAGACCTGTCAAAAAAAACCACCCGTGTTTGGCCAACATCAATCAATCAGGTCTCTTTTTTATTCCTCTTAATTGTGTGTTTTCGCGTGTAAATTACGAGGTTGATTTTTAGCAGTTAACATTCCAGGTTATATATATACAAAATGCTATTACCAATTAACATAAAACCTACGAAGCGTATTAATCTATTGCTTGTCTACATTTTTTTGACGTTTTTAAAATATATTTTTGTTATCGCTGAAAAACCTCATTCAAAGTATTTTTAACCTGTTAATCTGTAACACATTAATTAATCTGTAAACAGTTTGTTTTCCTTGCAAATAACACGAATTAACTCTTAAATAACACTGGTCGACAAAATCGAACTTTTTTCTCTCATCAAAGATGTATATACACTTTTCTAGACCAGTTTTGTACGCTGATTCCAAATCTGTTTTCGGTTCTCTTTTAGCACATCTAGTTATCGAAATATGACTGGTGTTAATTTCAGCACAATTTATCGTAAAAGTACAACTTTATTCTTAAAAAGAAATGTACACCAACTAAAAACGTTGCGAGTACGATTTTCTTTTGTAAACCTTGTCCGGATCGTCGCGGTACAACATCCAACAATAGGCTGCCAACATACTTTCGTTCCAGAAACCTTGGTAGCGATTTTCCATTGACTGGATGTCTTGATGGAAGCGTTCCCCCTGTTCGTCACTCACCGCGCCAAGGTTTTCGGGAAAGAAATCTAGATGCGAATGTAAAAAATGTATTTTCAAGGACATGCGACAGCCCATTTCTTGATATGCATCGAGCAGGTTCTGAACTCCATCATTGTATGCGGGAGACTTGTGGTTACCTAAGAAGTTTCCACAAATCCATTTGAAAGCCTGCCATGCTCTTAGTTCTAAGGCATTGAGGCTTTCTTCAAAGCCTTCATCCTGCAGAACCTCCCTGATTTGGGGCCCTACAAAGATTCCCTCCTTCAATTTCGCGCCACTGATGTTTGCAAATTTCTCAACAAGGTATCGAAACCCTCTCGAATTCGCCTTACCCATCGCTTTCATAAAATTTTTCATTAAGCCGAGCTTAATGTGGAGAGGTGGCAGGAAAATCTGCTTTGGATCAACTAAAGGAACACACTGGACACTGCCCGTTCCTGGCTCGTATGTGCTTCTTTGATGCCAGTCACGTCTGATGTAATGATCCGCGGTAGCACGGCTGTCCCATAGGCATAGGAAACAACAGTATTTCGTGAACCCTCCTTGCATGCCCATTAACATATCAATGACTTTGAGATCACCACAAATATTCCATTGATGAGTGCTATATTGGATTGCTTCGAGTAGTATATTCATGTTATCGTTTAGATGAACTGAGTGGGCGATCCGTTATGCAGGAGAACCGCTTTCAAGCTTCGCTGTGAGGAATCAATGAAGAGGAGCCATTCAGATGGTGTGTGTACCTGTGACAAGTTCTCGAAAAGTCCATTGATACAGTATCATGACAATAGCAGAGAGGACCGTCTACTATAAAGAATGTCGCCAAATCATGGTTTCGCTTTCGATAGTGACACACTCGGACGTTCTTCTCAAGTAAGTGTTTGAGTCTCGAGGAGAGAAGTTCTGATTTCTCTTTGGAGAGGGCTAGGTCTCTAATGAGGTCTTTCAACTCGTTTTGGGTAAGCCTCTCCGGCTCCGATTGCTTTTCGTCAGGTGTGTAGTCAAGATCGGCCGAAGGTCCCGCATCTTCGCCAATCGCACCTTCGTCGGATTCCCTTTCGTCTTCGAAAGAATCGAGTCCATGCTGTGGAGGTACTGGAATCGGCATCGTGTCATCGTGAGGGGTCGGTCTGATCGCGGAGTCTACGTTCGGATAAACGATGTTATGCTTGTTCTTCACGGAGAATCCAGTTACATTAACATTGCAAAAGTAACAATCGCTATGATAGTCTTTCGGCTCCCTCCATATCATGGGTATAGCGAACAGCATCGACTTTTTCCTTTGGTTCAACCAGTCACGTAATCCATTCGAACAAGCGGTACAGATAACCCTGTGGCGCCTACGCCTTATCTTGGTCGCCTAGTGGACAGCCGAAGTATAACCGGTAAGTTTTCCGAAGATCCATCGTAATTATACGCCGTTGTGATTTAGTCGCGAACGAGCCGCACACGTAACAGAAATTGTCGGGGTGATTTTTACACTTTCGAGGTTTGATGATCGATGAGTGGGTTGATGTACATCACCTAAAAAATAAAATGTGTAAGTGGGCGACACAAAACAAAACACAACACACAACTAGACATGTGACTGTTATGCCAAAGAATAAAAGGGTGTACATGTGCAACGTTTGAAAATTTGTGGCCAGCAACTGCTCTCACCTAAAATACCACAAGACAACCTGCGGAAAGCCTAAGTTGAAACGACAAAATGCCATACATGAGGGTACAGAAACGGTAAAGCAAAAACCCACACCTAAGCTGCAACGACAAAATACTCCGCTACATGTGTAAAGGACGTATATTTTATATATATTATATATAGTATTATAGTATTTTATATATATATATATATATATATATATACATATACAGGGTGTCCGATAATTATCTGTACAATATTTGGCTGTTATTAAAAGTCAACCATGAAGTGTAGAAATTCCAATGTTGTCCCATTTTACAGAGAATCTCATTAAGTTTTTTCTGATATCACGTTTTGACAAGTTTTTTAGAAATGTACGCGGGTGACAGACATTGATGATTTAAAAGCAAGAATCACAGCTGCTATTGAGCGAATTGATGTGGATATGCTGCAGCGTACATGGCAACATTTGGAGTATCGATTGGATGTTTTGCGAATCACTAATGGTGCACATATCGAATGTTTGCAACAACGTTACTTTAATAAAAGAAACTTTTGAAAATACAGATTCTAAATAATCTTGTTTAAGAATTTTACGCGCGTTATCAAGAATTTTATTAAAAGATGAAATTGTACAGATAATGTTCGGACACACTGGAATTTCTAAAAAAATTGTCAAAACTTGGTATCAGAAAAAACTTAATGAGATTCTCTGTAAAATGGGACAACACTGGAATTTCTACACTTCATGGTTGACTTTTAATAACAGCCAAAAATTGTACAGATAATTCTCGGACACCCTGTATATATATATATATATATTATAATACTATACATAATATATATATTATGATCGGTCTCATCTCGAAAACTAGACGTGCTAGAGGAAACCGAAAACAGATTTGGAATCAGCGTCCCAACAGCTATCTAGCCCACCCATAATTATGTCTGATGAAAAATACTTGTTGGCCAGTGTAAATTATAATGCTTTTTTTTAAACTACAGTATTTTTTAAAGTTTCACAAATATCTGTTGTTATTCCTGAATTATGTTATCAGTGAACAACACTCTCATTGTGGCTAACACACACACACACACACACACACATATATATATATATATATATATATATATATATATATATATATAAAACCCGACATATGCACGTTCTGCCATAAGTGAGAACTTTATCAAGTGCCTTTAATCGCGACATTTAATACTACACTCACTTACGGAACACCCTGCGTAACAAAACCGTTATGATCCTAGAAAACCGTCAAGACGGATAAACCGACAGAATTTGAGCATAAGCTTTACACTATTACACAATGTTCTGATATACTTCATTCTTGAGCGCCCCCAAAACAAACACAAGGACAAACGCACTTACGAAAACTACGCAAGCAGACACAAACCTACACAAACTACCAAAAAAAACGCGCGCACACACACACACACAGTCAAAACATACGAACAAACACATATACACACAAGCAGACACACATGCAGACGTAAACAAACAAACAAAAAACACAAGGTCCAAAAGTTCACATAAAAAAGCCCAAACTGCAAATAACGATTCACTGAATTTTAAAATAATTTGCATGAGAGCCATGCACTGCATAACCATTCCAAAAATTCAACAACTTGTCTGCGCGACAAGACACTAACGAGTGTTACGGAAGAGGAAGATTTAGATATTATTGTTGCCGACACTCTTAAGCCGAGGAAGCAATGTATTAAAGCGGTCAGAAGAGCAAATAGAATCTTAGGATTTATTGGTAGATCATTTGAATTTAAGTCGGAGAACACACTTATATAATTATATAATTTCTTAGTACGCCCCCACCTGGAATACTGCGTTTAGTTCTGGTCCCCATATTTACGACAGGACAAAGAATGGAGAGAGTGCAGCGACGGGCTACTAAGATGATTCCAAGCCTTAGAAACAAATCATACTCTGCCTGTTTAGAAACGTTAAATTTATTTTCACTTTTAAAAAGGCGAATTCGAGATTTAATCCAGGTATTTAAAATGATTAAACGTTTTGATAATGGAACTCGCGGTAATGATTTCAAATTAGTGGGTAAACATTTTAATTCTGATGAAGCTAAACATTTTTTCTTCAAATCGTATAGTTAATTTGTGGAATGGAGTGCCAGCCACCGTAGTTCAAAGGAATGAGAGCGAATCCTTTAAAAAGAGACAAGATGTTTATCTTACCATAAACCCCCAGTTGGAAGCATTTGTTACCGCGTAAAAATATTGTAGAATTTTCACTCGGATTATCTGCTTTGTACTTTAAAATGTTCACTATATCTTTAAATGTCTTTCTTTCCTTTCAACCTCTTTTCTTTGCTTTGCTTTAAAACTTTTACTTATCTCTAAATTTTCTTACATCTTTTAACCTTCCTTCTTAAACAGACAGCCTCGTAGGGACCAGCCGGTCTGTTGCTGTTTGGTGTCCTTTGTATAACTTGAACATTCTTAAAAATGTCTTTTGGTGGTACTCTGACAGTTCAAAGGAAAAGTTGACGAATTATTATTCTTCAAAAGTATTGAAGTACGTACTTTTTTTTTAATGCATTATTTAAGAGGAAAGTGTCCTTTGATCGAGATGCGAGTTCAGTTGATTTAATTCACTTTCAGCAGTAATGATGAGCGGGAAATTCATAGTCAACTTAGCGAGAAATTATTGTATGTTATTTAAGAAAATTTCTGTATTGCAACACTCGAATCACTACACTTCCAGGTTATCACGACTACATCGTTGCCTGTCGTAACTCCGCTTTTCGTAGATCAACGAAGTTAAGTGATCTTGGGTGTTGGTAGCAGTTGGGTGTGTGACGCTCCTCTACGTCTAGATGATGTAGCGACCCTTGGTTTGGATCCAACGTAAAACTGCAGGTCTTCTTCGTCGCGTAACCTTTACTGTTGCGAAGAAAGTTAAACAACGGAAAAATTATTATTATTATTATTATTATTAGAGTTTAGAGAAGCTAGTGTTTACGAGAAGAATTAACCTCCGAGAAAATGTTTATGGCGGCCACTAAAGTGTGGTAGGGAAAGGGTTTAGATTCCATAAGAATCAGGAAAAGCAAAGAAGAGAAAGAAGCATAAGGGGAATAGAGAAAAGGAAGCGAAGAGAAATTGAAGCGTAGGGAGAAAAGTTGTTTACGTTCAGCTAGGATTGCTCAGCCTCATTGTAGGTGTTTGAATCCGAACCTCTGGACCAACTAATGCCTGACAGAAGGACCAGTAAACCCCTTTAAAACGTAACGATAAATGTTAGTGATATAACTCCAACAAAACTTGAAAAGAAAATTCTCTGACTCTAACATTAGCATATAAATACTCGTAACTTTACTAAAACAGCGATTACTGTTTTCTAATTATCCACCTCTCCGTCTCAGACGTTGTCGCGCGTAGATACTACAGTACTTTACTTCTTATTAAATATGAAAGCTTTAAAAATTCACTCGCAAATTATTGTACAAAACATAATAACTACAATATTACATCAAGTTAATTAATACACCATTAAATCTTACTTTTGTTAACTTTGTAGTCCAGTTTTTCTAATCTGTGGGTAACTATTTTATTTTGTTACATTATTCTTCAGAAAATTAAACAAGTTTTAACTTTAACGGAATGATATATATGGAACAATGTGTGGAACAATTTATTGGAAGTATTACTTATTTTATTTGTATGAGAACTCCCACCCTTTAAAAAGAGTAAAAGAAAACGAAGGCACAATTGATAGTTCAGTCATATAATATTAATAATTAATAATAATAATGATAATAATAATATTATAACAAATAAAAAATCCTAATTTTAATACTTTTCAGAGATACTGTATTTTTATAAGTGGCCTCGACCACATAAATTTCCTCAGGCATTCATTTCTAAATGAAAGCAAACAACTATCAAAGGACGTACTTTAAAATTCCTTTCATATGAAATAGTTATCATAATACGATTCTACATCGTTCTTCGATGGTACTTTAAAATTTACATGACAATAAAAGGAAAATTATAAGTACAGTTCCCATCCTTTATTACTATGCGGACGATCAAAGGACATTTTTAAAGAGTCAAAAGTTGTTAAATGCTTAACCCATTAGTGCCCGGAGATCTTTTCCGAGACTCAATAAAATCGTCTGGCATTATCCAGAACAAAGTCAGTAAACTGACGCTAGGCACTGATGGGTTAATACACTTTACTTAGTAAAAGTTTATGACGCAAAGACGACGACACAAAACTTAGCAAAAGTTCCGTCTCGACCTTCGAAAAGGCTAGCAACAACCCAGACTACAAATTACATTAACAGTGTTGTATTGCGTATGTAAATATGGGGTTGTTTATCTCCTTCGGGACGGGTCGTCACATAGTCAGGACGCAGAGGACGGTCTCCCATTGGGGTGTGTCAATTTTAGTAAAGTCAACAATTCAAAAACTACTAATGCTCAAATGATGTCATATTATCTAGAAAATTTAGAAATATCTTTAGTGTTGTTTTAAAAAGCCATTTACCTACTTATATTTGACCATAAAGGTTTGAAATATAACCTAAATATGACTGTAGCATCGTATATCAATGTGCCATTGATATGTGTGGTCAACTTTGGTTATTTTTGGTGTGCAGTATGGTTTCTAAGTTTCACATAGTCACAAATGCTGGAGTTTTGTTTGTGAATGCATGTGTTTTCCTTCCTTTTTGACAATTTTGATTAATTCGTAATGTAAATATTGTGTAATTCAAATTATTCGAAATGTTATATGTGTGACGCAAACTTTCTGTATATTTTGATATGATAGATATATGAAATTGTCATTACTTTGAATAATTAAGTCTTGTACCTATAACAACACAACCTCTTATCTGAGCTTATAGGAAGATATTAAGAATTTCAATTAACTTAATTTTATGTAACCATAATCAGTAGGCCGATCCAAATTTCAATGACATTTCTTTTGTTCACAGGTCCACAGGATGAGTCACAAAGAAATCAGAACCCAAAGCAAATTAAGTTGTCACCTAAGTCATTTGGTGGGGACTGGGAGGGAACTTCCCCCTGCTGAGCTGCCCACAGCCAGAGATCTGCTGAGGTATGGTTTGTTGAGGAGAGAGAGATGAGTGAGGAAGACAGGAGGAATTACCCAGTTAATGACCTGATTAACAACGGCATTGTTCCAGGGCTACTGGCTTAGTGGAGAAAGGCCAACACTCTATTCACAGGACCTGTAATCAACACTGAGGTCAGGATCAAGGCTAAAGTGAAGGCACTGTGGGATGAGGCAGTGAAGGTGTCCATTGGCAATGTGAAGCTAGAGGTCAAAGATAGGTTCATGATGAAACTGGACAAATTGGTGGACTTCCTGACCTGTCACTGTGTGATCAGGAGCTACAGTGAGCTTGGGTGCAACCCTGTCTGCAACAGTGAGGTTCACATTGACTGCAGCTGCAGGAGCGAGCAGAAGATACTAGTGCAGGAGCTTGCCTTCATTATAAGTCAGAGAGAAAAGGTGGGCAGTGTGGGGGCACACCAGATGGGTCTAGCTGATCACCCTGAGACCAGGAGACAGGAAGCAGTGCTGCAGAGACAGGAACAGAGAAGGAAGGCCGAGGAGAAGAGGAGGAGGAAGGCAGAAGAGTCAGTCAAGAAAGAAGAGGAGTTGAGGGAGGAGTCACTGCTGGAGATGGAGTTGGAGGAGACTGGAGATATACTGGAGGAGGCAGGGAGGAGAGAGGAGGACGAGGACTTCATACCAGAGGCTGCGACAACTTCTTCCTTGCCTGTGGCTAAGAAGAAGAAATGCAACACTGAAGATATCACCAACATAGCTCTGGCTAGCTTGAGACATCACACAGGGCTGAGAGAGACTGCAGAGATTGCCACTGCTGCCTGGATTGATGCTGGTCCTATCACAGAGTTTGACACAGCACTGGTGATTGACCACAACAAGGTGAGGAGGGCTCAGGAGAGACTGACTAAGGAGCTGGTCAAGAAGTTTGATGAAGACATTAGGGAAAATAGCATCACCTGTATCTTCTTTGATGGGAAAAGAGATGACACCAAAGTGATGATGGAAGCTGAGGGCAGTGACAGGCAGTTTCCTGGCCTCATTAAGGAAGAACACTACACAGTGTGCAATGAACCAGGTGGGAAATATTTGTGGCATTTTGTACCAGAGGAAACTGCAGAGGAGAGAAGTCATGCTGAGGTCAGTGCTGATCATCTGGTGAACTGGTTAAGAGAGAGAGGAGCAGACCACACCCTTTTGGCCATTGGAGGTGACAGTACTAATGTGAATACTGGCTGGGAGGGAGGAGTAATGCATTATGTGGAGGCCAAGCTTAGCAGGAAGTTGGTGTGGATTGTCTGTGACTTGCACACTGGGGAGCTGAGTCTCGGACACCTGGTGACTGCACTGGATGGCAAGACATTGAGCAACAACAAGTGGTCTGGGCCACTAGGGAAGATCTTAGACACTGCCACTGAACTGGAGATCAACCCAAACTTCATGAGGATCACTGTTGGTCCTCCTCTACCCCATCTCAGTCAGGAGGTAGTCGAGGACCTCAGCACAGACCAATCATGTGGCTACAGAATCATCACTGCCATCAGATCGGGAGAGGTACCTCAGAGTCTAGCTCTCCTGGAGATTGGGCCATTCTGTCACAGGAGGTGAGGTGGATCACCACGGCTCTAAGGTTCTGCAGATTGTGGATTTCCAAACATGGGCTGAAGGGTAGGAACCTGAAGAATCTGAGGATAATTGTGGAATTCATAGTGGGAGTCTACATGCCAAACTGGTTCAACATCAAGTTAAATCACAGCTGGGTGGAAGGTCCCAGGCATGTACTGTACCAGCTGGAGCTGCTCAGAAGTCAGAAGGAGGTGATAGGAATAATAATGCTGTGCTCCAGGCCATGCTGTGCAGTGAGGTGGAGGAGGAGAGGAGGGAGGCAGTGAAGAAGATACTGGAAATCAGAGGTGAAGGAGATGAGGACACACAGGTAGGAGACTGCAGTGTCAAACCCAGGAAGACTCCTGACATCAACCCAGATTCCACCAAACTCTCGGAGCTTATTGACTGGAACTCTGGCGTGACTGAGCCTCCTCTGATCTGCTCCCTCACCACTGCTGCAATCAAGGAGTTTCTGGATAGACCAATGGAAGTTACTGCATGGCCCTCACACACACAGTCAGTAGAGAGGTGTGTAAGGATGACAACTGAAGCAGCACAACATGTTTACTCACAAGAGGGGAGGGAGTCGTACATCAGTGGCCAGGTGGCCAGTAGGGAGCCCATGTCCAGGAACATGAGCAAGGCAGACATGGCATCCTTGGCAAAGTTCAAGAAACCTATCTATATTTCTAAGTTTTAATATTGAAATACAATCAAAATCTCTTTAATTATATGTAATGTATGTAAAATATAGTTATACTGTATACAATAAAAAAAAATACTTGCAAAAATTGTTGATTTTTCGTAAACTTCAACTTCCAATATAAGTAGCTAGGAGTGGTCAAATCTGGATTTTGAAGCCATATTTCGATTTAGCACATAAAAATGCATCATTTGGTCCCTAGTAGTGTTTGAAAATCTAAAGATTTCACTTTGTTCCCTAAAATTGACACACCCTACTCTCCCATCCAACTAATATCCAACCCACTGTCGTTTAACTTCGCTGATGAACGGGAAACGGTGTTCCGTGTTCCATTGTAGCCAAAATGAATATCATGGGAAATAAATATAGTTTTGAGAAATATATTTTCCATTGCTCAAGTTTTAATTTTTTTATTATCCAAACAACAAAATGGAGGTTACAATTTGATGTGTTATGAAGTTAAAATTATTTTTATTGAATCTTTTGCTTCAATAAAATGAAGCATAATTTGAAATGTCATCAGGGAGTTACATGAGGAATAGATTAATTACCATCCTTCAAAGGCTTATATTGGTTCGACTGGTAATCCCAATCTCATTTTATATATATATTCAGGGTGGTCCAAAAGTCTCTATCTATTTTGCTGAAATAATAGTATTTCAGGATAAAAATGTAGTAACATAATTAGATGTATATTTATTTATCAAGCTTAGGTCTATGATTCGACGTGAGCACCATCAGTGTCTCAACAAATCTCAAATCTGTCCACTGCATTGCGGAACACATTCTCAAGCATCTCTGGGGTTATTTTAGCGACTGCCGCGACGATGCGGGTTCGCAGATCCTGCAGGTCTGTAACTCTTGTTTTGCAAACCTCAGAGTTTATAAAGACCCACGCAAAGAAGTCTAGTGGAGTTAAATCCGGAGATCGTGGTGCCCAGGGCTTGTATCCACCACGTCCAATCCACCGATTTGGTAAGAGCTCATCAAGTTACGCCCGAACGATGTTTGCATAGTGACATGGAGCTCCATCTTGTTGAAAGACAACAGTGTCGAGAATGCCATTTGAATGAAGCTGGGGTTCAACAAACTGCTGAAGCATGTCACCATAAATTGGCCCTGTTACAAAGAAAAAAGGTTCGTAAATCTTCGATCATATCATACCCAACCAGACATCTACTTTAGGAGAATCTCTCTTCCTGTCATAGAACTCGGTTGGTTTTCACTAGTCCAGATACTGCAATTATGTCGATTAACATTTCTGCATTTTTTCAATCAATTCTGTGCACATGACGGCTCGTCTTCGATAATCCTCTTCGTGTAGCTCATGTAGCACTTGAATATGGTAACTATTCATTTTTAATGTTGATTTTAAAATCCTTAGAACAGTCGTTTTTAGTATGCTCAGTCTACGTGATGCTGTGGCATCTCTTACCAATTCGACATTTTCTTGAGAGGTACCTGGACGTCCAGATTGCCTCATCATGAACAGATCGTGTTCTTTTATATTTATTGACTAGCTCGCGAATTGCCTTGTCTGTAGGTCCTGGTTTGTGAAATCTTCTTTCGAATTTTTCTAGAATTTCTTTGCACTTCTTCCCCTGGATACGTAGTGTTACTACCATCAGAGGTTCTTGTACATCAGTAGTATAGCCGAAAAAGGTTAGAGTGCAGGAATGTTGCAATTCATTACGTAATGTTGCAAATGGGTGGGGTTGTTGCAAAGAGGGGTGGGGGTTTTATGCAACATGTTGCAAAGAGGGTGGGGGTGTCATACAACATGTTGCAAAGGGGGTGGGGGTGTTATACAGCATGTTGCAAAGGGGGGTGTTGAAAAAAACCAAAAGGGGGGTGGGGGATGCTGCAGGTGCAACAAGGGGTCATGAAACTTGGAGGCGGCGTTATCCCCCAAGAGAAAGGACGAGAGGTGTTCACCTGGCAGGAGCCAAGTGCATATTAAGACTTCAGCCGAGTAGGCGTTGTCTTATAAGCTCCTAATCAGCCAGTTGCCTGAATCAGCCAGTTGGCTTAGAAGGAGCCAAGGGGGAAGGGGTACACCTGAAGGAGAGAGAGAGAGAGAGAGAGAGTAAGTAGCGGCCTTTGATTGCAAGGGCATGCAACTTGGAGGCGGAGTTCTCCCCAAGCTATTTTCGTTTACCTAACCTAAGAGGCCTCTAAAGGGTTTTCCCAAAGGGCCAGAAAGAGAAAGGACCAGAGGTCCTTGCTCGGCTAGGAGCCGAGCTTGAATGACTCCGTCATCAGCTTCTCACTCTTTTATAGACCTCTAATCCGGCTGAGTTGCCAGATAGCGCCATGTATTCAGGCTGAGTTGCCAGATAGCAATATTTAAAACCATATATTAATCAAAATACCACAATATATTTATATGATGGTAGTTAATCAATAGAGAATTTCTTTTAATTGTTGGAATTAAGAAGATTCATCTGTTTATTAAATAAATAATTTAAACACACGCTCTTTACACAATAAATCACTTAATTCCTATTTTATTATAATTACCGAATAACAGTGGGAAAAACGAAAGGAGAAGAAACCTTGCGAAGAAAGTTGAAATAAACCAAAACACACGCTCGTCCATTCCCCCAATCTCCTCACCCCATCTTTGTTTATATATATATATATATATATATATATATATATATATATATATATATAGAGAGAGAGAGAGAGAGAGAGAGAGAGAGAGAGAGAGAGAGAGAATCATAATAACCGTGTCTATTTAATTTTGTCATTCCTTATATATATATATAAATGGATTTTCACCTTAAAGTGAATTAAAACATTAACTTTATTACTTAATTCCTATTTTTATTATAAATATCGAATAACAGTGGGAAAGAAACCTTGCGAAGATTGGTGAAAATTAACCAAAACACACGGTCGACCATTCCCCCCAATCTCCTCACCCCATCTGTGTTTGTATATATAAACGAATGAACAACTCGTGCACAAACGCACACACACACACACACACGCCTCTGTACATATCATGTGAATGAAAATCAGAAAAAAAAATGCCAGACAAACTTTATTACTTAATTCCTATTTTTATTATAAATATCGAATAACAGTGGGAAAGGAAACTTACATGATATGTACAGAGGCGTGTGTGTGTGCGTGTGCGTGTGTGCTCGAGTTGTTCATTCGTTTATATATACAAACACAGATGGGGTGAGGAGATTGGGGGGAATGGTCGACCGTGTGTGTGTTTTGGTTAATTTTCACCAATCTTCGCAAGGTTTCTTTCCCACTATTTTTCGATATTTATAATAAAAATAGGAATTAAGTAATAAAGTTAATGTTTTAATTCACTTTAAGGTGAAAATCCATTTATATTATATATGAGGAATGACAAAATTAAATAGACACGGTTATTATGATTCTTTCTATATATATATATATATATATATATATATATATATATATATATATATATATACACATATATATATATACACAAAAACACAGATGGGGTGAGGAGATTGGGGGGAATGGACGAGCGTGTGTTTTGGTTTATTTCAACTTTCTTCGCAAGGTTTCTTCTCCTTTCGTTTTTCCCACTGTTATTCGGTATTTATAGTAAAATAGGAATTAAGTGATTTATTGTGTAAAGAGCGTGTGTTTAAATTATTTATTTAATAAACAGATGAATCTTCTTAATTCCAACAATTAAAAGAAATTCTCTATTGATTAACTACCATCATATAAATATATTGTGGTATTTTGATTAATATATGGTTTTAAATATTGCTATCTGGCAACTCAGCCTGAATACATGGCGCTATCTGGCAACTCAGCCCGATTAGAGGTCTATAAAAGAGTGAGAAGCTGATGACGGAGTCATTCAAGCTCGGCTCCCAGCCGAGCAAGGACCTCTGGTCCTTTCTCTTTCTGGCCCTTTGGGAAAACCCCTTAGAGGCCTCTTAGGTTAGGTAAACGAAAATAGCTTGGGGGAGAACTCCGCCTCCAAGTTGCATGCCCTTGCAATCAAAGGCCGCTACTCTCTCTCTCTCTCTCTCCCCTTCAGGTGTACCCCTCCCCCTTTGGCTCCTTCTAAGTCAACTGGCTGATTCAGCCAACTGGCTGATTAGGAGCCTATAAGACAACGCCTACTCGGCTGAAGTCTTAATATGCACTTGGCTCCTGCCAGGTGAACACCTCTCCTCCTTTCTCTCCTTTCTCTTGGGGATAACGCCGCCTCCAAGTTTCATGACCCCTTGTTGCACCTGCAGCATCTCCCACCCCCTTTTTGGGGGATTTTTGCAACACTCCTCTTTGCAACATGTTGCATAACACCCCCACCCCCTTCGCAACATGTTGTATAACACCCACCCCCCTTTGCAACACACCGCCCTTTGCAACATTGCAACATTACGTAATAAATTGCAACATTCCTGCACTCTAACCTTTTTCGGCTATACTACTTACATCCATCATCATCTTGGGCTTGTAGAAAATAAAATAGAAATACCATTAGTTCAGCAAATTGATAGGGACTTTTGGACCACCCTGTATATAAGTACAAACACAACTGCGCATTTTCCATATGAAAAACATATCGCCAACGGGATTCGAACTCGGGCTGTTAAACTCAGAGACGCAGATTTTGACTACTAGGCTACTTTATGATAAAAATTAACAAGAAATATAAGCGCATGGAAATATAAGCGCATAACCGAGCTCGAGTGCAGGCAGGTCAGCAATGTAAAACAATTCTGGAAGCGAAGACGTTGTGTTTCCTTGGGTGATGAAATGTCGCTGGGTTGTTGTTGATAACTTTTATTCTGTCGTATCCTAATGACCAACGCCTGCGTCTCCGAGTGTGACGGCACGGGTTCGAATACAGGTGGAAAATAAATTTTGCATATATATAATAATAATAATAATAAATTAATAAATGCAAAAGAACATCAGTGAATAGAAACAATGTGTAGAGCAGAGCAAATGGAGTGTGTTTAAATGGGTTACAAAAATTGGAGCGCAATATTTTTCTTCAATTTTATTTCCTTGAGGTTTAACTCTTATTTGGGGGTGGGAGATGGGGAAGGGTGGGGTTTGTTTTTTGAGGGTTTTATTGCTTTGAGCGTATGCTCCTTTTTCTTAGTGAACTTTGTTCACTTTAGGGAGGCTTAATTTTGCGAGTGTGCGTGTTTGCGCGTTTGTGGGGTGATGCTGGGCGGGGCGGGAAATTTTATCTCCTCGAGGGTTTACTTCGCATTCTTGTTTATTATTGCGCACATAAACAAACATTTGTTTCACGTTTCGAATGAATTTGAGAGGTCATGACGCGTGACTTAAGTTGTGTAACTCCCACCCTCTTCGTAACGGCAAAAAGTTATGGGACGGAGGGGACTTATACAACTTTACGCGGGGAACCCAAACTATCTACTGGTTGCTGCATCATCTAATCGCGGAGGACGGTAGTAGTTTGATTGCAAAAATGTCGAGTGCAATGCAATTGCATGCAACAAGGCCCACAAAAGTGTGTGTATATATATATGTGTGTGTGTGTGTGTGGTATAGAAAAAATAAAACAAAATTCGTACAGACAAAGGAGAATTAACACAGTTCTATCATAACAAAGTGCACGCGAACAAGCCTTCCTTAGAATACCTCACAAACCCCTTTTAGGTCCAGCACTGGATTTTTTTCCATGTTTTTGGTATAGACGTAGATTTTTACGCTGATTCCATTTCTGCAATCCATTTCTTGGAGAAATAACCACGAAAAAAATTATGCCCAAAACTTGTATTCAAATATCCACCTATACTTAACCTAACCTAACCTAACCTAACCTACCCTACCCTAACCTAACCTATGTTCGCGCGGCGAAAAAAAACACGCTGGAAGGCAGTTTCCTGAACAATGGGTGTTCGGCGGAGTATGCCGCGAAACCAATGAAGTATTTATGTACGTTGTTCCGAATCGTTCGCGTCAAACGCTGAAGGCATACATCGAAGCATGCATTCGACCGGGAACGACGATAATGAGCGACAAATGGAAAGCGTATGAACGCATCGAACAGCTCGAAGGGTACAGCTTCAGTCACAAAACAGTGAATCACAGCGAAAACTTCGTGGACCCTTCAACTGGAGCACACACGCAACGGATAGAGTCGACGTGGAACCAACTAAAATGCGGTAACAAGCGCCGGTATGGTACGCACCGTTCCATGATCGACTTGTATCTCTGCGAGTTTCTCTGGCGTCGCCGACACGCAGACAAAGATCTACAGTAGTGCGCCAAGTGCTGAACGATATTGCGCAGTTTGGCAAGTGCAAACTTTGGTTTGTGTTCTGTTCTGTGTTCTGGAAACCTGTAAACGCAATAAACTTGCACATAACTTTTTTCGTGTTTATTTCTCCAAGAAACGAATTGCTGAAATGGAATCAGCGTAAAAATCTACGTCTATACCAAAAATATGAAAAAATCCAATGCTGGACCTAAAACCGAAAAGATCCAATTTATTAATGCAGCTGTCTACAGAAAGCTGTTAGAATTTTATTCAGCAAGCCTATGATGTGAAAGCTCATCGAATAAGTGTACACACACACACACACACACACACACACACACACACACACATATCAGCTGGCGGAAGTGTTGTCAAATGCGTCAAGACACAGATCCTACCTGATAACTTTATTTATTATGTACATTTATTTACAGAAAGCGTAATTCATTCTCTCTCTCTCTCTCTCTCTCTCTCTCTCTCTCTCTCTCTCTCTCTCTCTCTCTATATATATATATATATATATTATATATATATTAATATGAGGGGTCTCGCGTCTTAAGGTACCTAAGCGCCAAAATTAAAATTCGTCAGAAATCGCCCCCAAAGTTCAGCAATATTCTGGCAATAGTATATCTGTTATTAATTGAGCTAGAACGCTCATTTTTGGCTAAATTAGAGTTCTAAGTGTACTAATGAAGATGTTGATAAGTTTTTGGAATAGATTTTCATATTTTATATATATTATATATATTTTAATATTTTTTTATTTTCTTATTATGCAGAACTTTGGGTGCGATTTCTGGCACAGAATGATTCCATTGATTTTTCATCACTATCACTAGCACGGTGAGATATTGCTGCACACGTTGATAATAGTTAGAATCCGGGTGAATAGAATAATCCACGTAATATTCAGCAATATGAGCACGAACATAGGACGCCTACTAACAGCAACGCGAGTCTTAAGGTACTGGCGGGATGTTTGTGTCGTGTCCCTCTCGGTGCGTGGAGCGGGTGGCCAATCAGAAAGCAGAGCGGTGTGGCTGCCATGTTTTCATTGGCTCGCGCTCCTCCAGCTGTTCCCACCACCCAGAGACCGAGCGTCCCACACCCACCCACATCACCTCCCACCAGTCGAACGGGATTTTGGGCCTTAAGACGCGCATCACATCTGGGCGGCAGAGCTCAGCTGGCGATAGAGGTGAAAAAAGTAGTTCGCTTCATGAGGTTTTCAACCATACTTCTAGTGTCGTAAGGTCATTATAACCCAAACCATGTAACCATAGCATCAAGTGGGATAGTTCTAAAGCGCTTGTTAAAAACAGAGATATAATAGAAAGAAATATTCTAGAATGTGCATTTATTCATTTTAAAAACAATTTCAATAACAGTGCGGGGACGTATAAAAGTGACGATGTCATGTTAAAATTTCTTTTGCCTCTCATTAACCCTTGTTAAGTATGTGCTAATTGTTTTGTTTTTCCTGTACGTTGTATATATTTATCGGCATCTCGCCTTTTATCTTCATTCCCTGACGAGGTGTAGCTTTGAATACACGAAAGGCCTTGGAATCGTTTTTCTTTTTCCTTGTGGGTTTGCAGCAATATATATATATATATATGCGCCTCGGTGGTGTAGTGGTTAGCGTCGCTGACTACGAATCCATCGGCCCCGGGTTCGAGACCCGACTGCAGCCGGCGTGCAGCAACACCCAGCTGTTCATCCTTCCACACAATAAAGAAAGTGGTTGGTAGATAAATGGGTACCCTAAGTGGCCTAGTGGTTAAGACGCTGGGCTGCTGATGGGGCGTGGTTCGGATTCCACGTTAAACTGTAGGTCTAAGGTGGAGTGAAAAGCTTGACCTTCGTCAGAATGAACAATTCGGGCGGAAGCTAACGTTCGACAAGTGTGACCATGGAACCATAATACATAAACTGAAGTATATGGGAATAACAGGAAAAGTAGCGAAAGGGATATATAATTTCCTTAGTGAGCGGCGGCAAGTCGTTACAGTACAAGGAGCATCTTCATCAGAATCAGATGTCCTCAGCTCAGTACCACAAGGAACAGTATTAGCTCCTCTACTCTTCATAATCATGCTAACTGACATAGATGAGGACGTTACCAGAGACAGCACAGTAACATCCTTTGCCGATGACACAAAGATCAGTAGAAAAATAAGAAACCCAGAAGATATAGGATCTCTACAAACCGACATGAACAGAATCTACAAGTGGACGGAAGACAACAATATGAAGTTTAACACTGAGAAATTTCAGCTGTTACGGTACGGAAAAAGAGAAGACTTAAAATCCATGGAATATTATACTCCAAATGGACAGGAAATTCAGAGAAATTCTAGAGCAAAAGATTTAGGGGTTGTAATAACTGACGATACGAAATTTGAAACACAAAATAAGATAGTAGTAAACAGAGCAAAGAGAATAACTGGACAGATACTGAGAACCTTTAAACGAAGGGATAGGAATATAATGATTCCTTTACTGAAAAAAATGATCATACCCAAATTGGAATACTGGTCATTCCTAACATGCCCATATAAAAAAGAAGAAATTAGACAGCTAGAAGGGATTCAAAGAAGCTTCACAGCCAAAATGAATGGGTGCAAAGAACTAAATTACTGGGAAATGTTACGCGAATTAAACCTATATTCACTGGAAAGGAGAAGAGAGAGATACACCATTATTTAAACTTGGAAAATAATGGAGAAACTAGTCCCTAATATTACTCTGAACCCTATAACTCCCCAAACAACAGTGGAAAGTAGAAAAGGAAGACTGTGTCGTATTCCGAAATTAAAGGCTAAATAAGGAACTCCTTAACCCTGAAAGAAAATAGTTTTGTTGTGAGAGGACCAAAACTGTTTAATCAGCTGCCCAAAGACCTTACGAACACGAGTGGGGTTACAGTGGAAATCTTGAGAAGAAGACTAGACGCCTGCTCAGAACAATCCCAGATGAGTCGGGCGTGTGAGGTGGAGAGTACAAGAAACCAACTCACTACTTCACCAGGCCAACTCGAGAGGATGGGCGACAAGCTTCACCTTCGTGAAATGAGGAATCATCGCATGGAACATTTGAAAGGTTGAAAGGTATATTATATATATATATATATATATATATATATATATATATACAGAGTGTATATATAATGCCAAATACTGAAGTTTTTCCTGTTGGACTTTTCAGATTGGTTTCCCGGTTGGGCCGATCAAAACGGATACAGTTCTCAGCCTTCCGATGACGGACTGGGTGACGAAGACTGCGTCGAATTAAGAAGAACCTTCAGGTAAGACGTCGAGAATTAATGATGAGGGTTTGTTTTGCAGTTCTTAGAAGACTTTCGCTTCAAAAAGAAAGCTATACTAAGTTTTTTTATGTACACTCCGGTCATTTTCAGGAGATACACTTTCCTGCTCCTTAAAATGGAAACATTTTCGTTCACTTTGCTTTTCTGGCGACATTTCAGTCATTTTTCGACAAAAATATTTATTTTCAAACCATTTACTAATTCTCAACTTACGACACATACTCCGCACTCGTTGCCATAAAACAGCCATTTTTGTATCTCGTAAAACTTCCCTCATAAACTGCGCACTTCACATCTTTAATGTTTGCACCAATTTCTGTAAAATGTTGGGCCGTTTGCAAAATTCAAAATTTTTTAGGGTGACGAAAATGCAAAGCAAGGATAGATTTTTCATATCCTTTTAATTGCTCGCTCGAGGTAAGTAAAAATAATGATGAATACCGCTTGCTTAATTGCGTAGAAGTTCCACCCATTTACAGTACAATCTATAAAAGGCTTTTCAGTCGTTTTTCCCCTAAATGCGAAATGTAGAACACGTACGAAACCTAGATTTTAAAGTCCATGGCATAACCAGAATGAGTTTCAGTTAAGTTAGAGTAGATTCATTTGAAGTCAGGTCAGGTTTCAAATAGATTTGAGTAAGGTTGAATTACTTAGGCACTGAAATGCTCCATGACTTCTATAAAAGGGGAATTACTTCTTTCAAAGGGAAAAAAATTCCAGAATAATTTGTCCGAAAACCTTTGATGGAAGGTGAGGGGATTGGGATGGTGGGGAGAGGCTAAAAAAAACTTGAACGTTAAATCATTTGAAGGAACACAATGAAAAAAAAAAGATTTCAGGATTTAGGTTTTATGCTTGAAGTTATTCATAATTACTTCTCTTGACGCAAGTATATATATGTATGTATATATATATATATATATATAAGTCTTATATATATATATATATATATATATATATATATATATATATATATACGCTCTTTTAATTACTCGGTTGGAGACGTTATTGACTGAGGTCACATGAGGGTGTCCATTGTGTCATTAGTGGGCATGGTGAAGGCGAAATGGACGTGGGTGCCTGTTTGTAGAGTTTTGAAGAAGTTACGGGGGAGGAGAAGCGTTAAGAAGAATGTTAAAGAAAATGCAAACACCGCATAATAAACGGAGTCTGGAGACCCAACGGCCGCAATGGAAACCTAAAAATTTGAGAAGTTCCTTCATAAACATAAAAGGGAAGTTATGCAAGCAGATGTTATGATGGGAAAGAACCAAATATAATAAACTCCTCAATAGAATAGTCAATAGTAAATTTCTATGTATGTGGGTTCGTTCCCTTTCAAGAAATTGAGTGGTGTTAGAAAATCTAGAAGAGGAAGAGCCATTGTTGTCCCAAGGCGATATAATGACTAAGCTGATTGATGCAGCATTGCTTGTATAATGTATATAACTGAGGGTAGTTTTCATGCCTTAGCCAAGGACAAATGTGGTGTGTCCTTGAATGACTGTTTGGATGCAGGGCCAAATTTAAATGCAGATTTATTTTCCTTGTTACTGAGATTCATGTTTGGTAGAGTAGCATTGACTGCAGATGTAAAGCAAGCCTTTTTGAGGATAAAGTTAAAACCAGAGGACAGAGATGCAGTAAGGTATTTGTGGGTGGATACGAAAGACTTGTTAGAAAATGAACCTAAGGTTCAAGCATATACAGGGTGTCCCATAAGTCCGGCATCATAGGAGAAATTCATATTTTTCTATTTCTACAAACCATAATTCATATTTTTCTCTTTCTACAGGCCATAATGTCTGTGAGCAAGGAAGAACGAATCCAGATAATTCTACTCATAGGAAATCGGAGTCAAAGAGACTTTGCAACAAGTCTGCTAACACAACTCTGTGTTATTGGCTCGCGGTCTGGATGCAGTCTGTTAAATTCAGCAGCGGCCTCTCTTTGACTCCGATTTCCTATGAGTAGAATTATCTGGATTCGTTCTTCCTTGCTCACAGACATCATCGCCTGTAGAAAGAGCAAAATATGAATTATGTGTAGTTTGTAGAAATAGAAAAATATGAATTTCTCCTATGATGCCGGACTTATGGGACACCCTGTAGAGTGAAGTTAGTGTTGTTTGGCCTCAGCTCTAGTCCATTTCTGTTGGTAGCTACTATGCAGTACCATTCTAAAAAATATTCTGAAGTCTATCCTAATACTATCGAACACATAAGGAAAAATTTTTATGGTGATGATTTGCTGTGTTCAGTGGATAATACAGAAATGGCTAAACAGATATTCATGGAGGCTAGAGCTATAATGAGGGAGGCTGGCATGGAGCTTAGAAAATGGCAGACCAATCATTATCAGTTACAACAGTTTATGAGTCAGTCCTGTGTAGGACCTGATGCAGCAGAAAGTATTGAGGATTCTGGTATTAAGGAGTTGTCGGCCATAGACACCAAGGTGCTAGGCATTGTTTGGTAGCAAGGAGAGGATTTGTTTACCTTCAATGGGAAATCTTTAGTAGAGCTGGCTGAGAATGAGACAAGGTGGACAAAACGTACAGCTCTTAGTTTGGCTACGAACGTCTTTGATCCTCTTGGATTCCTGGCTCCAGAGCCTCTGGGAAATTGGACTTTGTTGGGATCAAGAGTTACCCGATCATATGGTGGTAAATTGGAAATATTGGTTCAAAGAATTGGCCCATCTTTGAGACATTGAAATCCCAAGATGGTACTTCGGAGAGTTGAACAATAGTCCAGATAATTTGGAGCTGCACATCTTTTGTGATGCAAGTGAAGAAGCCTATGCAACTTGTATTTATATAAGAGGCACATTCGAAGAGGAAGTAAGTTGCATGTTGGTTGCTGCAAAGAGCAGAGTAGCACCTTTGAAAAGGCTTTCTATTCCAAGGTTGGAATTGATGGGTTCAGTCATTGCTAGTCGGCTTGCAACTACAGTGCAAAACTCTTTGGGCCTTTATGAAATTCCAAGCTATTATTGGACAGACTCCACTATAGTTTGGCACTGGTTAAGAAGCCACGCAAGGAAATGGAAACCATTTGTTGCCAATAGGGTGGAAGAAATTCAAGCACACACAGATTCAAAGCAATGTAAGCATTGTCCAGGCACCCGAAACCCAGCTGATTTAGCAACACGAGGAATTTCAGTGAAAGATCTTGCACAGTCAAGTTTGTGGTGGAATGGGCCAGAGTGACTAAAACTTGAAAGTGGAAATTGGCCTTCTATCAGCCTATTGTAGGAAAATGCCAGGCTGAAGAAGAATGTGTGAGTGAGATGAGAAAATACACTGTGAGCAGTTGTCAAGTTATGCAGCAGGACCCCTTACTGAGGCTTGAGGACATTAGCAGTCTGGAAAGGTTGTTAAGAGTGACAGCATGGGTATATAGATTTACAGACAACATTAAGGGAGAAACAAGAAGGGAAGGAATTCTGAACAGTAAGGAGATTCAGCAAGCCAGGCAATACTGGGTGGTATATGTGCAGAAGGAAACATTTGGTGAAGAGAGAAAATTGCTCACCAGCAGTCCATTACAGGTTCTACCAACCTTCTACTCTCAAGGGTTTGGATGTGTTTTTGGATCAGGATTTATTGAGAGTAAGAAGTAGACTACAGTTTTCTGGGCTTCCAGAGGAGAAAAGACATCTAATTTTGCTACCTTCTGGGGGGGGGGTCACTTTGTTGTCAAGTTATGCAGCAGGACCCCTTACTGAGGCTTGAGGACATTAGCAGTCTGGAAAGGTTGTTAAGAGTGACAGCATGGGTATATAGATTTACAGACAACATTAAGGGAGAAACAAGAAGGGAAGGAATTCTGAACAGTAAGGAGATTCAGCAAGCCAGGCAATACTGGGTGGTATATGTGCAGAAGGAAACATTTGGTGAAGAGAGAAAATTGCTCACCAGCAGTCCATTACAGGTTCTACCAACCTTCTACTCTCAAGGGTTTGGATGTGTTTTTGGATCAGGATTTATTGAGAGTAAGAAGTAGACTACAGTTTTCTGGGCTTCCAGAGGAGAAAAGACATCTAATTTTGCTACCTTCTGGGGGGGGGGGGTCACTTTGTATAACTTTTGATCCTGGATACGCATCATAAGGTGTTACATGCTGGAGTTAGAGAAGTGATAATAGAGATCAGACAACAGTTTTGGATTCCCAAAATTAGACAAGTAGTAAAAAAGGTCTTGCGTAGATATGTGGTTTGCAAGCGTTGGAATGCAAAGCCGTATCATGAAAAGGTGACTCCACTTCCAAGAGAACGATGTATCTATATTGCCCCATTTGATGTAGTGGGAGTAGACTTTGCAGGTCCAGTCTATGTGTATGAGCAAGGGGAATCTAACAAAAGTTATGTATGTCTTTTTACCGTGACACGACAATTGGGCGCAGGATAAATGAGCGCCGACAAATGAGCGCCGACAATTGAGCGCAAAAATAAAAGAGCGCAAAACAATTGAGCGAGAGCAAGCAAATAAAAACTGGATAAAAGAAACAAAACAAGCTTGAACAAATATTTACTAAGGATGTTAAAAATAATGTGGTTAGGTTAGGTTAGGTTAGGTTAGGTTATTTAATATTTATTAAGGATGTTAAAAAAACAATATTTATTAAGGATGTTAAAAATAATGTAACTAGGTTAGGTTAGGTTAGGTTAGGTTATTGTTTTGCGCAAAAACAAAAGAGCGCAAAACAATTGAGCGAGAGCAAGCAAATAAAAACTGGATAAAAGAAACAAAATAAGCTTGAACAAATATTTAATAAGGATGTTAAGAAAAATATTTATTAAGGATGTTAAAAATAATGTGGTTAGGTTAGGTTAGGTTAGGTTATTGTCTTGCGCTCTATTGTTTTGCGCTCATTTGTTTTGCGCTCATTTGTCTTGCGCTTATTTGTCTTGCGCTTATTTGTCTTGCGCTTATTTGTTTTGGCGCTCAATTGTCGGCGCTCATTTGTCGGCGCTCATTTGTCCTGCGCTTATAAGTCGGAGTAGCGTCTTTTCACATGTGCTACCACCAGAGCAATCCATTTGGAGTTAGTAAGCAACTTAAGTAGTGATGTATTTCTTTTGGCCTTTAAAAGGTTTGTGAATAGAAGGGATTTCTCAAATAAAATTATATCGGATAATGCAGAAACCTTCAAAAAGGCTGCAAAGGAACTCCAAGAAGTTTGATCCTTGTTAAAAGAGGAGGGATTCCAATCCTACTTTTCACACTGTTGGGTACAGTGGGAGTTTATTGTTGAGAGAGCACCATGGTGGGGAGGATTTTGGGAAAAGCTAGTGAGAAGTGTAAAGTTGCCATTAAAGAAACATTTGGCTAATGCTCATTTGAAAAAAGAAGAATTCTGCACTGTTTTGTGTGAAGTAGAAGCAATGGTGAACAGCAGCCTATCACCTTTGTTTATAACAGTATGCAGGATGCAGAGCCATTGACACCACATCATTTTCTTTGTGGTAAACGATTAACATCAAGCCCCAGTTTGCCAGAAGACTTACAGCCTATCCAGAGCAGTCAAGAAGAGTTAACCAGAAGGTTCGAGTACCTTGAAGAGCTACAAGATCAGTTGTGGAAGAGGTGGCAGATGGAATACCTGCCAGAACTCAATTATTACCCATCAGGCAATGTAAAGGGCTCCAATGCAAACTGTATCAAGGTGGGAGAAGTGGTAATGATTGGGGATGAAAGACCAAGGCAATGCTGGAAACTTGGCATAATTGAAGAGTTGTTTGTTGGCAAAGACAATTTAGTTAGGTCTGCACTGGTAAAGACTTCAGGAGTAAAATTAAAGAGACCTATACAAAAACTCTATGCTTTAGAAATCAGCAAAAACACGGATAGTCAAGATGAAACATTTGGGTTACAGCCTCATGGAGAAGGCTTGGCTAAACTTGCACAAGGTAATGATAACAATGCCTCTTCGGTGGGGAGTGTTAGAAAATCTAGAAGAGGAAGAGCCATTGTTGTGTTGTCCCAAGGCGATATGATGACTAAGCTGACTGATGCAGCATTGCTTGTATATATATAAGTTAAGGTGTATATATATATCCATCTCGTAGTTGTAAGGTTAGTGGAAAATTTACTTAATTTAGAGCTAGCAATTTTGGGCTTTTGTGGCATCATTGTTTGGGCACTCTTGTAGCATCATTTTTTGGGGGACACTGGTGCGTCCTTTCTACTCGTTTGTTGAATGCGGCACTTACAGGGCGTGTTCTTATAGAGAGCTCTCTTGCAATTCAGTTTGGTTGTTTAGATACAAGATTGTTGCATCGTGCAATGGTGCAGGTTGTTTTGTTGTTGCAAGGTTTAGAAAGAAGACCATAAATAGTGCCCCTTTTCTTTTTTATCTTAATTTTATGCAACTGAGCCCTAAGTAGGCCCACATCGAGTCAGCAACCCTGAGGTAGGACCTAATAGGACCTCCAAGTCCGTAAGTTTAAGTCTAGCTTAACTTGGGCTGTAGGTTGAAGTGGCCCTTCAGAGCTTGGCTGTTCATGGCTCAGCTGGGATTCTGAACCCAATAAAATAAAAAATAACAATTGATATGAATTACATGAACCAGTTATTGCAAACGTTATGAATAACTTTAAAATAACATTTCCAATTTTTTTTTTAATTTGTTAAGGGAATCGAAGTAAGTTATCATATTTACACAAACAAAAACAAATGAGATGATACTTTCGGGTAGAACTATAAACGTCGAATCTTAAACTAACAGCGACTTATGTGGTCGTATAAAGAGAAAGTATAAGGTTTTTATGCAATCATGTAACATCGTAGATCACGTGATTGCACAAAAATAGCATAGCTGTTGAAAGGCAAGAAATAAATGCGGTTTCATCTTCCGTGTTATCGAAAGAAGTTCTAAGAGACATACAAAATTAAATCTAAAGCAGAAGTGCAGTAAGGTTGAAGTTTGGCTTGTTTCCGTATATATATATATATATATATATATATATATATATATATATATAATATATATATATATATGAGGACTCCAAACAAAAGTCGCTATATTTAGTTTAACTCGTATGTTACAGTCGTATGGGTTACTCAAGGTAGAGGGCAATCAATGTAATTGCATGCAACATTGTTGGAAAATAGGTGCCGTAGCCAATAAAGGGGATAGAGGGGTGCTAAACCTAAAAAATATGCGACCTACAACCAACCTCAGCCATCCAAGCATACTGTATACTTTAAGGACCACCACCAGCACGATGTCATCTCAATAACATAATTATGGACTTTAGAGGCCACCAGCAAAAAATAGAGAATGAAAAATAGGTTTGGGGATCCGAACTCCGAGACCTACTCATCCTTAAGTGTACAATAGGCCTCCTAGAAAATGACAACAGATGCTTTAGCACCCTCTCGAAGAATAAAAATCTCAATCAATGAACGTCAAAAACCGCAGTTCATGTTTACTTATCATTACTACAGCAACAAAAAATAAAAAATAAAAACGGTTTTAATAAAAAACAAATTTTTGTTTTAATATTCGTTTTATAAAAAATAGAAAGAAGATTTATTAATTTTATTTTAATTACATTATATTTTATTTTTTATTAAAGTGATAACTTGTATGTTTCAAATAAGTGGTAAAATTCGATTAAAGAGATAGGCTTATAAGTAAGTTTAATTATATTATATTATCATACCAAGAAACATATATTATTTTCGTTATTGGTTATGGTGTGTTGAAGGAAAGAATATCCCTCCGTTATTCCTAATTAAGTATTTTTTAACTCAGAGTGGAATTTGTTTTAACATATCTCTTATTAACGTCAAGAATATTGTACTATTTATGGCATTATTTCAAGGCAATAAATTTATCACTGTCAAAATACCGTACCGTTAGCATTATACAACACACACACACACACACAAACACACACACACACACACACACAAACACACACACACACACACACACACACACACACATTCATATATCACAATGGAAAATGGCTCTACAACTTCCTCATAGAACATATACAGGTCATAAAAATTCAAAGTATATCATCATCAGAATCAGAAGTACGCAGCTCAGTTGCATAAGGTGCAGTACTGGCCCTACTCCTGTTCATTATCATGCTAACAGACATAAACAGTGGAGTTAACAGCAACAGTATAATAACATCCTTTGCCGACAATACAAAGATCAGCAGAAAAATTAGCGATGCAAATGAAGTGGAGGCCTTGCAGAGTGATGACACGAACAAAATATACAAATGGTCAGAAAACAACAACATGACATTTAACACCGGGAAATTTCAGCTCTTGATATATGATAGAAATGAGGAACATAAACAGACTGCATATTATGCTCTAGATGGACAGGAAATTCACAGAAGCACGAAAGCAATTGATTTGGCGGTTATAATGACCGATGATGCCAAATTCAAGACACAAAATCAGACAGCGATAAACAAAGCAAAAAGAGTCGTGGTCAGGTACTAAGACCGTTCAAAAGAAGGGACAAGGCAGTAATGATTCCCCTGTTGAAAACACTGATCATAACAAAACTTGAATACTGTTCAGTCTTGACGTCCCCATATAAAAAGGAAGAAACTAATAAACTAGAAGAAACTCAGACATTTCACAGCCAAAATTGATGGCTGCAAAGAACTCAACTACTGGGAAAGACTATGTAAACTAAATCTGTACTCCCTGGAAAGGAGAAGAGGGAGGTACACCATAATCTATATTGGAAAATGATCGAAAAACTGGTATCAAACCTCAAATTAAGGAGGAGATTGTAGACACTAATCGACCAGGGAAGTACTCCGAGGGGTACGTCAGACAGAAGATAGGAGGGGTTGAAACTCTCGTTTCTTCTGTCATTGTTTTCCTTAACTGATCTTTTTCCCTGTTTTATCTACCCTGTGAGCAGTCTAGCATGCTCTAAAACACATACTTCTCTCCATATTCCTCATCACATATACCCGCATCTTACACACAACATAATCTTTCCAAAATTTGCAGAAAAAAAATTGGCAACAACTTCAAGATTTTCGAAGTCTGGAGAGGGGACTATAAATGTCCCCACTTCCTCCCTCACTGCCGATACCGGGAACGCAGACCCGGGTAGTGGGGCTGTATCTGCTACCGCCCATTCGAGATGTTCTGGGCATATGCCTGATTCACTTTTGATTAATTTCTGTAACATTTGTAGCCTTTTCTAAAATCTTCAATCTGTTGAGCGCCATCTCTCCTCCTCTAAACCTCACTTTCTTTTCCTCATTGAAACTCAGGCGTCTGGGACGACTGACAGCAACCCCTTCTCTGTACCCTCTTACATTCTCTATACTCGATTTCACTCTAAAGGTGTATGTTGTTCTCAAACTAAATACATCTGTGCTGTCTACCTTTCTCCTAATTCTATTGACTATCCAAAATTCTTTGATTACCTCACTTCCAAAGCTTGATACATTTTATCCTGCTCTCCCTTTGCTGAAATCTGCATTTTCGGAGATTTCAATGTTCACCACCACCTCTGGCTTTCCTCTCATTTCACTAACATCCCTGGTGAACTAACTTACAACTTTTTCTAACCTAAATGACCTAGAGCAGATTGTACAGCACCCTACTCGTATTCCCGATCGCCTTGGAGATAGGCCCAACATTCTGGATTTATTTTTTACCTCATCCTTCTTCTTACGCTGTGAACCTTTTTTCTACGTTGGGCTTCTCCGACCACAATCTTATATCTGTTTCCTGTCCAATCGCTTCAATCCGGCCTTTGTATCCTTTGTAGCCTTTGGCATTTTGGCGTCGCTGATTGGGAGGCCCTTAGGCAGTACTTCTTCATTTTCCAAGGAATGATTACTGCTTCCGTGGCCCAGACCCTTCCCAGTGTGCTGAGCGCATCACGTAGGTGATTCTCTCGTGCATAGAGGCGTACATTCCATAGTCTATTCCTACTGCTAATGCAAAAATATCTTGGTTTAACTTTACTTGTTCTAATGCTATGCGCAACAGAGAGGAATCTTTCAGAATGTACTGTCGCCATTCAACTCCTGACTCTCACACATCCTTTGCAGACGATACAAAGGATGTATGAAAACCTATCCAATTCTAATTGTTCTCGTTCTTTCTGGCATCTAGCTAAAAACCTCTTCAACAACTTTACTTTCTCTTCTTTCCCTACGCTTTTCCATTCCGATGGCTCAGATCCCGTCTCTTGTCCTTACAGAGCTGAACTCTTCTCTCAAACTTTCGCTTCCAACTCAACCATGGATGATTCCGCTGCTGTTCCTCCATCTCCTCCCCCCTCTGACTTTATTATATCTGAAATTAGAATCTCTTCTAAAGATGTTCTTTCTACCCTATCTGGCTCAACTCTAGAGAAACGTACGGTCCTGATGATGTTCCTCCTGTTCTTCTCAAGGACTGGGTTCTGTGCTGACACCCTACTTAGGGCAAACCCTTTCATCTTTGTATGTCATCTAGTACTTTTCCTTCCTGCTGGAACCTCGCTTTCAATCAGCTTGTCCCAAAGAAGGGTGATTCTTAAACAGCTTTTTCCTCACAATCTTTTTTCAGATCGTCAGTATGGGTTCCGCAAGGGACGCTCCACTGCCGATCTACTTGCATATCTCTCTGACTCTTGGTTATCCTTCTTTTGGGATTTTCGTGAAACTTTTGGTATTGCGCTAAACATATCAAAAGCTTTGATAAAGTCTGGCACAAGTCTTTAATTTCGAAACTGCCCTCCTTCGGATTCTAGACTTCTATCTGTGCCTTCATCTCTAATTTCCTTTCTGGCCGATCTATAGCTGCGGTTGTAGATGGCCACTGTTCTTCTCCTAAAGCTATCAACAGTGGTGTTCCTCAGGGTTCTCTCCTGTCACCCACTCTTTTCCTTTTATTTATTAATGATCTTTTAATTCGCAGTTTCTGTCCTTTTCACTCCTATGCCAATGATTCCACTCTTCACTCCTCCACCCATTTCACAAAGCGTCCCTCTCAACAGTCACTCCATGATTCGCATGGGACGGCTATGGGGCACCTGACCTTTCTGCTATCTCTGATTGGGGCAGAGAAAACCTTGTGGCTTTCAGTGTCTCAAAAACTCTGCTCTTCCATCTGTCTACTCGTCACATCACAGTCTTCCACACGACTATCCCCTTACCTTCAACAACACACAACTCAGTCCTTCTTCTTCTCTTATCATTCTTGGCATTTTTTGTGTGTGATCTTTCCTGGAAAGATCACATATACTCTGTTTTCAAAACAGCTTCTGAGAGGTTAGGTGTGCTGTACCCCCTCCGCGGTTTCTTCACCCCCACTCAATTGCTGTCTCTGTAAAGGGGTCTTGTCCGCCTCTGGATGGAGTATGCTTCTCATGTATAGGGTGGCTCAACCCACACAGCCGTACTTAACCGGGTGGAATCACAGGCTTTTCGTCTCATTAATTCCCCACCTCTTACTGACTGTTTTCAATCCCTTTCTCTTCACCACATTGTTGCTTCACTCTTTCTTTACTATCGCTATTATAACGGACACTGCTCTTCTGAACTCTCTAACTGTATGCCTCCTCCTTTAAGGAAAAGATGCATCACCAGACTTTCTACACCTTCTCATTCCTTTTCTCTCCAACTCTCTCACGCAAGAGTTAATCGATAGTTTCAATCTTTCATCTACTGATCCGGTGAACTCTGGAACAATCTTCCGCAATCCATCTTTCCTCCTGTCTATGACCTCGGATCTTTCAAACGTAAAGTGTCTAGGCATCTCGAAAACCCTGGACCTTGATTTTCGCTCTCTTCTTCTTCTATGGGGGGAGCGCTTTTGCGGGCATTTGCCCTTGTCCCCTCCTTCCTGCATAAAAAAACTAAACCCAATTACCATCTAAACAACGCTGAAAAATAGGAAAGGTAAGATGTGTAGTGTTCCCAAATTAAAGGCCCGACAAGTGATCTCTTCAACATTGAACTTCTTAACCATCTTCCAAAGGACCTCAGGAACGTTACAGCGGTCAAAGTTGAAATCTTCAAAAGAAGACTAGATGCCCCGCACAGGACGATATCAGATGAGCCGGGTGTATCTGACTATGTGCTGTGGAGAGCGCATGAGGGTAACTCACGGTATTTATCCGTTTTACCCCTGTGGGTTGATTTTAATATGAGAATAGGTTTAAATGGGGTATTTTGGTGTTTTATTCAAATCTGTCCTTCATTTCTTGTGTAAATGAGCAAATTTTGAACCAAGATACACCAGAAAAACCTATTCTCATAATATAACCAACCTAACCAAAACCTAACCTAATCAAAACCTAACCTAACCTAACATATGTCCAGACTGAAACTATACCCGCACACACGCTACTGCTTTGATCCAGTACCTAAGGTATTCATTTAACAAAAAAAAAAAAAAAACGCAAGCTTACCTGTAGTTACTGTTGTGGTGGTGGATAGAGATCCTTGACTTGTTATAATGGTATAATGTTATAATGTTTCAGACCAACAAAGACCGTAGGATCCACTCATGGCTGGTCTACCTGTGTTCGTAATTGTGTATTGTGCATGTCCTCCGTGGTGGCGGAGGGAACCTACAATTTTACGTGGGTTCCGAACCACAAAGAACATAAGAACATATGAAATTTTTATAGTGGGCACACTAGGGGCCACTTTGGCCCATCGAGGTGGCTCCACTATGTAAAAGCTGCCTGTACATTGGCAACAACCAATTTTTACAAAACTAAATAATTATAAATTTAAAACTAATTAATTATCAATTTAAAACTAAAGATAGAATCTCTGGATCCAGAGGATCAAATCATAATAGACTACTATCCACAAATATGTTACACTGTATATCTATTTATAATCGACATGCAAATATATCAGATCCAAAGAATCCAGTCAATTTCATTACGGTATCCATCAATACCAGTACCTTGCCAACCAAAAATAAATCACGGTCCATATCAATTGCGGACCAAGTCACAATTTACAACCATATACATTACAATATATATACTTAGGAGGAAAAGTGTAGGTGTGGCTGTAAAGACTGTACGGTAGTGTAGAAATGTGTGTGCACCCATTATGGGTCTCCCATTTAAAGGTGTTTGTGGGGCAAGTGAAGATCATGAGTTTTTCAATGCCTCACAGTACTATGGGGGGCACCGCTCGGCAGAGGAATCTCTTTAAATGGGGTGTGTAAGGACAGAGAGTATCCCCTAACCCAAGATGCTGCCTCCCTATATCCCACAACACTTGTAAAACTATGTTTTCTTAAATTTGTTCTACATCTTGGCTTAAATAATTTCATACTATGACCTCTAGTCTGGTTATTGTGATCTTTAATGAAAAGAGAATCAAAATCTATCTTATCCAACCCTTAATTTTACTACCTTAAACTATACCCAATCTATCAACATATGCGTCTAATCGATTTTTAAACATGTTTATAGACGTGCTACTAATTACTTCTACCGGCAAACTATTCCAGCTATTTACTATTCTATGCGTAAAAAGTTTTTGGCAACTGCTGTCTCGAACCTTCTACTTGTCAACTTACACCCGTTATTTCTAGTCCTATTATATTGAGATATTTCGAAAAAGCTATCTCTGTCTACGTTATCGAACCCATTCATAATTTTGAAAACCTGGATTAGATCACCCCTTAGCCTCCTAGTCTCGAGTGTAGTCAATTTTAACTCTTTAAGCCTATCCTCGTACGACTTTGACCTAAGCGACGGAATCATCTTAGTTGCTCGTCTTTGAACTCTTTCGATTTTGTCTATATCTTTGCGCATATGCGGATTCCAAAATTGGATCGCGTACTCCAAATGGGGTCTAACTAATGATTTATAAAGAGGAACTATAATATCGCGCGATTTGTACTCAAAATTCCGAGCTATAAAACCTAACACTTTGTTCGCTTTATTGACCGCTGCTGTACTTTGTTTCGCTACTTTTAAATCACCAGTGACTATAACTCCTAAATCTTTTTCCTGCTCTACGCTTATCAACTCTTTCCCTGACATACTATACGCAAAATTACCGTTACGCGAACCTATATGTAAAATTTTGCACTTATCGACGTTAAATCTCATTTGCCATGTGACTGACCAATCAACGATTTTATTCAGATCATTCTGGATTTTACCTCTATCTTCGTCATTAATCGCCCTACCACCCAGCTTCGTGTCATCCGCAAACTTTGAAACTGTACTGACTAGGCCGACATCTAAATCGTTAATATATATAAGAAAAAGCAAGGGGCCCAATACAGAACCCTGAGGAACGCCACTCGCTACATTAGCCCAACACGACTCCGCTCCATCAACGACCACCCTCTGTTTCCTACCTCGCAACCACTCTTCTATCCAATTTATTACTACACCCCTGATTCCATGAGCCTTAGTTTTCTCAATGAGTCTTTTGTGCGGTACGGTGTCAAACGCTTTTTGAAAATCTAAATACACTACATCAACCGCCCGATGACTATCGTAAACGTCAACCACGCTTTGAAAAAATTCTAAAAGATTAGTTAAGCAAGATTTGTTTCGCCTAAAACCGTGCTGCGTATTTCTAACTAAGTTATGCAATTCTAAGTGTTCGACTATACGATCCCTAATTATTGATTCCAGTAGCTTACCTACAACAGACGTTAAACTGATTGGCCTATAATTTCCCGCCGCACCTTTATCGCCTTTCTTAAAGATAGGTGTTACGTTTGCTAACTTGAAATTATCTGGTACGCACCCCTCAGAAATAGACGCATTAAAAATCTTTGTTAGCGGCACAACAATGCTATCTTTTAATTCTTTTAGTTGTATGGGATATATGGAATCCGGCCCCGGTGATTTACGCGTTTTCATTTTATCAATATAGCGCATTCCCTCCCCTTCACTAACCACAATATTATCCAAAATATTACCATTATCAAAAGGTATTATTTCTATGACCGTAGGGATATTCGTTACATCTTCTACAGTAAAAACTGACGTAAAGAATTCGTTTAGCAAGGTAGCCATTTCCTTGCTTTCAGAAACTAGATATTCGTTAACATTTTTCAACGGCCCCAAGACACTTTTTACTGGATTTCTATTGTTGACGTATTGAAAGAATCGCTTGGGGTTTTCTTTACCGTCACGAGCTATGGAGATTTCAAATTCGCGCTTGGACCTTTTTATCACACTTTTCGTTTCACGCCTTAGAGATATGTAGTTGTTTCGTAACCACAAATTGTCTTTATCGCACTTATGTAGCCTATGAGCCCTATCTCTACTCTTTATAATGTCTCCTACTCTAGAAGTAACCCACAAGGGCTTGTTATTTACTTTCGCACGCTTAATTTTGTACGGTACACATTCCTCATTTATAGTCCTAAATACTGTTTCAAACGATTCCCACATTAGTTTTGCGTTGGAGTTCCCCATTACGTGTGACAATTTATTTCGAAATTTACAAAAGTCTGCGTGCTGGAAGTTAGGAATTTTAGTCGAGTTAGCTGGTTTCGAGTGATTTACTGAGAGGTCAAACTCTACCATATTGTGATCGCTATTGCTTAACGGTTCTATTACTTGAAGATCAGTAATTAACTTATCATCCGTAGTTATTACTAAATCTAAAATACTGTCCAACCTCGTAGGTTCCCCAACCTTTTGAATAAGAAAGCTATCCTCGAGAAAATTAACAAAACGATTACCTTCCGCGTGTCCCTGCATTGTATCATAATTCACGTTGGCGCAATTAAAGTCACCCATAACTAAAGCCTGCTCACTACCTATTATTCTCTTTAGTTCACGATATAACGCTTCGTCCGTATCAGCTGTTTGATTAGGGGGCCTATATATAACAGCAACAACAAGTTTGAAATCGTTCAATTTAAGTTCTGCTATAGTCGAATCTATTGGTTCTGGAATTGTGTGCTTTACTTCTATAACGTTCGCAATATTATCTTTGATATACAACATAACACCGCCTCCTCGCCTACCTATTCTGTTTTTAACAAAAAGTCTATAACCTCTAATTTGATACTCCCCTACAAAGTCACGTGTTTCAGTGCTAAGCCACGATTCATTTATCGCAATTAAATCATAGTCTTTACAAGCAATTAAAGAAAAAAATTCGTTTATTTTATTTCGTAAGCTACGAGCATTTAAGGATAGAACCTTCAAATTGTTTGTAATTGCGACACCTTCGCGAGCGCAGGGGAAATTTGTGGAATTTACGCTGGGACCGTTCGAGTTACGGCAGCCTGAAAAGAAGAGACAGTATTATGAAATAGTCTTCCTAAACGCGCAGCTCCAACGTCATTAAGATGAAGTCCATCTCCGAGGAACAAGTCCCTCCTGCCGTAGAAATTGTTCCAAAAATTCGCAAAATGCACTCCTTCCTGTTGGCAAAGAGACTTTAGGTTATTGTTAATATAGGTCGCCTTGCTGTAGAAATCGTTACGTTGGATAATTCGAGGAAGTATACCTGTTAAAACAATCTTATTAGTTTTTTCCTTTAATCGCTCTAGTAAGTCCCTGTACCTAGCCAGCAGTTCTTCCGATCTAGAATTTAAAACGTTATTAGTACCGACATGAATAACATACGTTGTGTCCTCGGCGGTACCGTCTGTAAAATGGTCAACACTATTAGTTATATCCTCCACCCTTGCACCAGGGTAGCAGTAACGGCGCCTACGACGAGGGTTTCTCCCACAGAATTCCTCGAGCTGCCCTCGAACAATGGAATCGCCAACGAGTCGTATTTCCGGTTCATCAGCATCTTCGAAACCTAAAACAGAAAACTTATTGTTTGTTATTACTGGTAGACAAGTCTTAGGTTTTCTCAATGGGGCTCCATTACGCACTCGAACGAAGGGTTGGGAACTAGGGAAGAGAGAGGGCTATTAGTACTATTTATATTATTAGTAGAAACTGAGGCAGGAGGGTCGTAACTGGAGTCTCAAGGGATTCTAATTTTGCCGTCAGGAGCATCACGCTTTCTTCAAGCCTAACTCTGGCCTCCCTCTCACGTTCTAACTCGTTCCTCAGCACTTCCATGCTTGAGCACCACCTGCAAACTAACTGTTCATTATTATTAGCCATTGTAAACGCGTAAGCGGCAAATTTCCCTTCACAGCGACTGCAAGTACTTGACGGGGGTGCCATGCTCTTAATTAGTTAAAAAAAAAAAAAAAAAAACGAGCGCTTGGAAATTAATAAATTACAACGTAGGTCTACCGCGTGCTTATTGCGCCGTCACCTGAGCAAACCCGCAAAAATGTTCCTGAAACGCAGAAACAGATTCTTGTAACACAAATTTATACTAAATGAATATATAATTAAGCTACCGACGAAAGATCTGTAAAAGAAAGAGTATTAGTAGTACTTATCTGTCCGCGATTCGACCGACTTTTTTCCTTTTTTCCCACGGTGTGTGACCACACTCTACCTGACCTCCCTAAGGAAGGGAAAATGAACCTTATGACTCCTCGTTTTCTGATAGATTTGAAAAACAAACAAGGCAAGCCACGTGCACTATCCTTAGTTTGATCAAATAATATAGTACTGAATAAAGTCAATAGATGAAATATATTCGTTAATGAATGATTAGTAACACGAAGTAATTTAGTTAAGAATGCACCAAACACTATTTTTTTTTTAAAGACACCTCAACGAAAACCACTTATTCAATTGATAACACTGGACACTCGATAAAACACGTCTGTTCACAAGGAAAGACTGATCACAACTCTAAAGACTGATGTAGTTTTGGGATCCTTAAACGATGCTTGAAATAAGTATCTTGCAAAATATTGTTTGTAATGTTCTTTTTATTACCAACACGAAGATCCAACTCTTAATTTCTTTCCATTGGCGTTCAATGTTCTGTGTATGGACGCCAGTGTGTGGATCCACAAAATGTTCACTATGATTGAGAACTTTATGCGTGTATCCTAAATCTTTTAATGTACTCTAGGCTTTCCAACAATCAGTATGAATAACAGTACCACGAAGCATATATCGTTGAATAAGAGGAATTAAGGTATCGGCACTTCTATCGTCCACAGGCACTACAAATTTTCGACCTCAGACCTATATTAGTTCCTACCTGGGCCTGGGAAACTTTTCGCACAAATATATTGCAAAACGGTAAATTTTGGCTAGGAGAAATGCGTGAGCGATCTAGCCGAGTACCTTTGAATCCTGAAATTTCGACAGAGTACCGACTTACATGTTTGGACTTTTTGTTTGTGGTCTGACGGTTACAGACGAAGGCATGTCTCTCTTTCCTATAAATTAAAGGATTTCCACACTTGGGACGCACTTGGGAATTGACAAAATACCGTGTGCCCTGAAAATACTAATTCCCTCGTCGTCATTAGTATGCACCCAGCGAATTATGTCGAAATACAATAACTCACAACCAGAGCACGTACTGGGTTCAATTTCGAATTTGTCACTGGTTGGCGCGGAAGAAATTTGAAATCAACGCATGTGCGAAATAGTTCCTATCATCTGGGCATGTGCTGAACATGTTACGTCACGGCAGACACAAATGACGTCAGGGATTTCGGAGCTTTTCCGAAATTTGGACTGTTTTTTATTTTTTTGAAAATAAGATATTTAATGTAGATTTTTACGCTGATTTAAAAAATGTAAGTCTCTTTTGGAGAAATGAGCGGTTCAAAAGTTATGTTTGTTATTGTAATTTTATATTAAGTCAAAAACTATAACAATACAACTGAATACTCATACAAGAGTTATTGTATTCTTTAGTAATATTGGCTTATGTCACTAAGTATTTGTGTGAATAGATTTCGACCGTTATTTTTCTGTCGCCACATGAATTCCCATAAGTAGATATCAATCATTTGCCGGTGAGTCCTTGACTGTCTCTTATTCCTTCGTTTGGCCTTATTCCACATAGATTCAACGCCTTGTGTTAGGTTCGGTTGGTTATGTTATGTTATGTTAGGTTAGGTTACTTACCTCTCTTAAGTAGCTGTTGAAGTCTACAACTGTGTTGTGGCCAATGTGCAAAAGATTTTTCTACAGTAACTATAGGTAAACTAGTACACCATGTAACTTTTAAAATAGTAACTATACGTAAACTAGAACACCGTGTAACTTTTAAAATTATAATTTCTCCAAAAAACGACTTACAATTTTTAAATCAGCGTAAAAATCTACATTAAATATCTTATTTTCAAAAAAATAGGAAACAGTAAATCTCGGAAAAGTCCCGGGATTTCCACATGCACCAGTTCCAGTGAACATATCGCGCAATCGAAAGTAGTGCTACCTTTGAGAGTAAATAACTGAAAACTAAGAATTTGCACAAGAAACGGCCTTTATATTTGGAATCAGTATAAAAAACTGATTATTTATATGATACGCAAATAGTTGAAGGCTCCCGCAGGGGAAAATCGAATATTAACCCAAGTCGCTTCTTCACCAAGCCAGGTCTAGAGGCGGGGGCGCCAGCTTGACATTCGTGTGAAGAGAGACCAACGCACGGAACTGCAACGAGGACGAGGCTTAACTAAATAAGCAGGTTTGGGCTAAAAAACCCATTCTTAATATATGCAATTAAAGAAAACTGAGTGTCGATTTTACGGGGAATAACACGAATGTTGCTATATTTACATTTTCTGGCGATAGTGCATAAGTTGGCCGTAAATTATTTTTGAAAAAATACTTGGCTGTAAATTAGTTAACACCAATTTCTTGTTTGTTTGTGACAGCTTTCGAAAAAAACAAAATTCCTCTTAATAATACCTAACATTTTATTTGCTTTATTTCTAGCCTCTAAGCACTGCTTAGAAAATTTTAGATCACTACAGAGGTATGAAGTCATCAAATATTGGGTAATGTCGTGTTTTACGTTCGTAAACTCAAAAAATTAACAAAATCTTTTATTTATGCAGAAAAATAACGAACAACTATCAAACAGGGTAAATCAGTTTGCCTAAACAACATGACTAACCAGGAAGTCCAAACTTAGTGCAGATACATTATACAAGTGGTCCATAGATGGTTAAGAGGTAGTTGTCTGAAGCAATGACTATGTAGGCCAGTGAGCACTATATATAATTGTACAAAAAATCCCAGCTATTTACAACGTTTCTCCACAAAATAGCTCTCAAATTACACATAGATCCATAAAACTGCCATTAAAAAAATTACCAGCCATTCTCTACCCGATATACAGTATATAATGGCGTGAGATGCTAATAATATAATGAGTGTTTGTCGGGATAAGATAAAGGGCTGGTGATAAATAAATAAATAAAAATGAATAATATCAATAGAATATATATATATATATATATATATACACACACACACACACACACACACACGTGTGTGTGTGTGTGCGTGACGCCATACTATAGATGTTAGCGACTACCAAAAGTAAAAACCAAATATAAATATGAACTGTAGGCACCACCACGGTGGCACATCACTAATAAGGACTTTAGCACCACCAAAAATAAAAACAAAAACACTCTAGTATATACAACGGGATAGCAAAAGTGATGCGCACGAACGTGCATGGATAGATGGATGGATGCGTTTGGGGTAACCGTATCATTTAGTTGGCTTGAATGTGGGCAGACCCTAATTGCACCTATGCAAACAGCTACCTACAGGTTGAGTATAGTTCATCCAAAATATCCCTCTGAGATTCATCCCCTTTTCATTGATAATTGTGCAAATGTTCAGGTAGGAGTACAGATCCTCACGCACAATACCCCATCAAATTACAAGATACCCCGCTGCAGGAGTACGTTCCATATGATAAATTATCAGGCTTGTCAAAATTTCCACCAAGGTCATGCTAGTCATTTCACTTAATGCACAGAATTTGGTTTCTTTTGGGAAGAGAATTTGTCTTAGGTTGTTCTGAACTCGCAAATTTAGGGTAAATGATTAGCTAGGCTATTGCTGTTCAAATGAAGACCGCATAAACCGCAAATTACTTTTGATTCTCTCTTCAGAAAGGTAATAATAATAACATCCCATCCAGCTCCAGTATCTCCATTTACACACTTCAGAGACTATTTTCATCTCCTTAACTCTTGCAACTAGTGATGTACCGATTCCATGAAAACTGCCGATACCGATGCCGATTACACTGCCCAACACCAATTTTGCTGATTTAATTCTAACACCTGTTTTTAGGTAACTTTGGTGTGCTGATTTCAAAAATCACCTTAGTTTTTGCCTATCACGTCAGGTTTTCGAGCAATCAAATACAGATATTTTGGAGATATCGCATTTTGGCAGGGTTATGCCCAATTTTTTTCTTTTCAAAAAATAAGTTTTTACATACTCAGAATCAGCATGGAAAAGTAAACAATTGTGCAGGGAGTGAACTTTCATATACAGTGGTAATATTGACACATAAAGTGATTAAAAGTGTTTAAATAAGCAAAAAATGAATCCATATTAAAGCAAGCACGGGACCAATTTTCTTAACATTGTCTTTTTCTTGTTTTCTTACTTTTTAGTGCTGATAAATTTTCTCTTATAGGACTTCCTAGAATGAGAGATGTCAAGACAATCTCTTTGCAGGCTCCAGCAGTAGTCAGCCATCATATGGGTATCCCATCTTCCTTGGTATCGTTCTTCCATCACTTTGATATCTTGGTGGAACCTTTCACCTTGCTCTTCACTAACATCACCAAGATTTTCTGGAAATTTATCCAGATGACTGTTGAGATAGTGAACTTTAATGCTCATGTTGCAACCCAACTGCTGAAAGTTTACAAGTAAATCCTTTACAAGATCTTTATAATTTTCAGACTTTTTGTTTCCGAGGAAGTTCTTAACTACTGCCACAAAAGCATTCCAAGCTCTTGCCTCCGTTTCGGTCATTGAGTTACTGAACTGCGGATCTTTCATCAGTTTTCTTATCCACAGATAAAATTTAAACAGCAAAACAGCTGTAACAGGTCTAAAAAATCATCAATTTTGATAAGCGCCCTTCATGGATCACCCAAAATAGGCATATTGCATTGCACGAAAACCTGATGTGATGGACAAAATCTAAGGTGATTTTTTAAATCAGCACATCAATATTATCCAGAAACAGGTCTTAGAATTAAAGCAGCAGCAAAAAAATTTTTTTTGGTGGGCAGTGTTATTTGCCTATATTTTAAAAAACTAATTCCCTTCATAAATTTTACTAATCTAATGTGAAAAATTTCAATTTTCATGTTTTTACATTTCAAATTTGTTTAAGTGCTTTTTCTTAGCTCACTCCACAATATACAGCACCAGAATTTGTTACTCATATACCGTAGTTAAAATGATGTTAAAACGTTTTATTACTCAGTAAAATGATAAAATAATTTTATTTTAGCCTCTTAACGACGACGGTGCCAAATTTTGCACGAACTGAAAAATGTGTTCTATATGAAATACAATTCATTTTTAGCAACTCATGACGGTAGCACCATATTTGGTATGAACACAACTTTTGTTTCAAGTGAATCTAAGGAGATCTGGCAACTTTTTAGTTTGCTGCTTTAGAGTTCATTTAGTGAGGATTCAGCTGTGACGTAGATTCCGGTGGTGCTATTTTCTGAAGGATTTTTTATCTATTTATCTTCTTATGATGATATTAACAATTGTATTTGTTAAAGACATTATTTTGAAGAATGATAATGTACTAATCACCTTTGTGCCATATTTGACACATCCGTCAACAATGAGAAGATACAGGCCTACTCTGAATAGTTTTTGCAGAATTTGTTCATTGCATTTGAATTTTGGCTTTTCTTTGCACTGCTTTGAAATAAATTACACACACACACACACATACACACAAACAAACAAACAAACAAATATATTTTATATATATATTATATATATATATATATATATATAATTTTAGATGAGGAAGAAGCTACTCCAATAGAACAAAAAGATTCTACAAGGCCTATCTTGTGGAAAACAATCAAGCCAGGCACCTCAGCTCGTAAAATACCACAGTTTCAAGGAGAAATTCAACCGAGCTCGTATATTCAGACTCCCCTTCAGTATTTTAGATATTTTTTGATGATGATCTATTAGACCATATAGTTGAACAGTCTAATCTATATTCCGTTCAAGTAAATCCTGATAACCCTCTAAAATTCACATGGCAGGAACTTGAGCAATTTTTAGGGACGGTCATTTACATGTCAGTCATACATCTACCAAGGCCACGAATGGGTTGGAATTCTTCTACCAGAATTCCTCAAATCACTGAGTGTTTTTCTAGGGAAAGAGAGGAAAATTTTTTTAAAATTTTACACTTCAATGATAACACCAATATGCCAGAACCTAATGATAGGAGTAAGGAGAGGCTTTTCAAAATCAGACCACTAATAGATTTCCTCTTGCCAAATTTTCAAAACATTCCTAAACAGCAAATGCTTTGTGTAGATGAGCAAATTGTGCTCTTCAAAGGACGTTCATCCTTGAAGCAATATCTACCCAATAAACTGAACAAGTGGGGATATAAGATCTTTGTCCTCTGTGATTGCACTGGACTTGCGCAAAATTTTGAAATTTACACTGGAAAGATTGAACCGTTACATACTGTAATTCTCTCGATTTAAGTGCTAGCTCAAACATTGTAATGAGACTGGTAGCTATTATCCCTAGTAACAAATCCCATTGTCTTTTCTTTGACAACTGGTTTATTACTCTGAAACGTCTCCTAGTTTTACTTGACAGAGGAATATTTGCTCTTGGAACTGTAAGATCCAACAGACTAGGAAACTGTAAAATGATCAGTGATGATGAGTTGAAAAAGCGAGGTCGAGGGTTTTATGAAGAAAATGAGGCAACAATTCAAGGAGCTGATATTTGGGCATTGAAGTGGTTGGACAACAAGTGTGTGACTCTTGCAGGCACATTTGCAAGTGATCATGTCATCAGCAATGTTCGTAGATATGACAGAAAAAAGAAAGAATATGTAGAGGGTCATGTCCACAGATGGTCATAATGTATAATAAGTATATGGGGGGAGTAGACCTTCTTGATGCCTTCATTTCATATTACCGTATTCAAATAAGGTCGAAGAAGTTTTACCATGGATTATTCTTCCACTTCATTGATATGGTTATTGTGAATTCTTGGTTACTTTGCTGTAGAGATTAAGTCCCTGAAGTCCCCCCAAAAACTGATCTTTCGGAATTCAGATCTCAGGTAGCGAAAGGCTTATGCAAGGAAGGGAAGAGTCTCATTACACCAAAACGAGGGCGTCCGAGTGCAGAGTCAGTAGGGTCACGCTTCGAAGAAAAGAAACGAAAGGGACCGTGTAGGCCTATACCAAGTGCAGATATAAGGGGAGATGGACTAGGTAATTGGCCTATTGTCGCTGAGCGTCAGAGGCGTAAAAATCCAGATTGTGACAGAAAAAGTGTAATTGCATGTAAAAAATGTGAGGTACACCTATGCATAAATTTGAATGGTAATTGTTTTCATGAATTCCATGTACAATAAAAGATAACTTTCAATATATTTGTAGATTTTTTCATTACTGCAGTCTCTGAAAAAAAAAAGAAAATATAATAGGTCGGAATTCAAGTTTTCTAATTTTGGACGGTTGTGCCAAATTTTGCACACACCCAAAAGTTGCCAATTAGTTTCCATGAATTCCATATACAATAAAAGATAACTTTCAATATATTTGTAGATTTTTGTAATTTGTAGATTTTCATTTGTAGATTTTTGTAATTTGTAGATTTTCATTTGTAGATTTTTTCATTTTCTCTGAAAAAAGAGAAAATATAATAGGTCGGAATTCAAGTTTTCTCATTTTGGACGGTTGTGCCAAATTTGGCACACACCCAGAAGTTGCCAATTGGCTGAACTAGTTTGTATTTATGCATCACTTTTCGTTTTTATAGGTCAAATAAAAGAAAACCTTCGTAATATTTGTTTTTTAAAACCTTTTCTTTTTAATTTCGACGTTAAGAGGCTAATTAGTTTCATGAATTGAATATCAATATTTAAAGTAATTGTTTTTCCTTATGTTGAAGGTATTTTCTTTCTTCTACAATGTCACCAACAACAAAATTTTTCATTAAAATTTCAAGTCTCTGATGGCCAATTTGAATAGAAAAAAAGGATATATAATTTGGACTTATAAAATTATTAAAAAACTTAAAATAAGGTCAACATAATAGGATGGTTTAATATATAAATTATAAAGTACAACGTAATATAGAATTATTAATAAAGTGTAGGAAATTACAATAGTTTATAATGTTTAGAGATTAGCTAGTTAGAGAAAATGTAAATTTATGGGCAACTTAACTTATTAAGCTTTGTCTTTTTCGTGAATGTAAAATATTTTTATATAATTACACTTTGAAAGGAGTATAAATTATCATAAATAGTATTTTTTGGCTATTCAATTTTCTATAAATATAGATTTTGTTTTGTAATGAAAATTTTAAAATTTCAAAGAATCGGCTAAATTTGATTGATGCCGATGCAGATTAATCGGTACACCACTACTTGCAAAACAATTATATCACCTCCAAATTTATTCACACAATTGCTAATTAGAGACATCTTTTACAAGGTTTTTCTCTATCCTACAAATCTCTAGGTATTTCATTCTTCTTCTCCCAAACTGAAGTTGTAGCAAAACAATTGGAATGTAAAATTGCAGATTCAGTGAACTTGTGAATGCCTTACTCATAACTGGGGATGCCACACACCATGTGGACTGCATTTAAAAAATAAAGAAGGCTTACGAGTGCCTTCACTGCTACAATTGGTGGATCGTGCTCTCAACTAGTAGTATACCTGCAAAAATCCCGAGTGCAAATCAATTGTACGCAATATGACCAACAATTGCAACATTGCGTGCAACTTGGAAGGTTATACCTTCCAAGGGGGAGAGGGGGTTATGCAACAAGGGGTGAGGGTTAGACCCTCCAAGGGGGAGATGGGGGGGTTATGCCTGAAGCGGGGAGTGGGTAACCTAACCTAACAAGGGAGGAGAGTAGGGGTTGTGCATGAAGAAGGCTGCAGCTAGACTCTCCAAACGGGGAGTGGGTAACCTAACCTAACAAGGGTAATAAAACACAAGAAGGAGAACGAGAGAGAGAGAGAAGATGTTCGCTCTGGTATGTTTCAGAGAATAATGGAGTCTTCACTAGCCATCCTGGGCGGCTTCAGGATCACAGCCAACTAGTTGGCTTAGAATCCAGCCATGCCCTGGGGACACAGCCATTCGTATGTCGTAAATGGCTGTCAGTCAGTTTCTTTAGGGATTCAGCGAATACAGCCAGTCACCTTAGACACACACACACACACACACACACACAATCTTTAGGAGCACAGCTAGTGGCTCAGATACCAGCCATGACACGGTCAATCGTATGACATAAGCGGCTCACAGCCAGTTCTTTTAGAGGGCAAACAGGCAGGGGCACAGCCAGTTCTTCTAGAGGGCAAACAGGCAGGGGCACAGCCAGTTCTTTTAGAGGGCAAACAGGCAGGGGCACAGCCAGTTCTTTTAGAGGGCAAACAGGCAGGGGCACAGCCAGTTCTTTTAGAGGGCAAACAGGCAGGGGCACAGCCAGTTGCCTTAGAAACCAGCCAGAGAAACAGCCAGGTGCGTTAGTTTAGAGACTTATATATAAGCTAACTGGAGCGACACCTCCTTTCACAACAAGTTCTTGAAGTAAAATGCACCCTTCCCTGAACCCCCTTCCGGGATGGCTTCAGAACCCAGCCTATCGTATATGATTTAAATACAATCATTGCATGTACACATACATTATATACAATTCTTTCCTTATATGGACATTTTTCCTAAAGGAGAATTAATATCGCTGTCTCAAAAAATAGCAAAAACACACACACACACACACACACACATATATATATATATATATATATAATATATATATATATATATATATATATATATATATATATACAGTATATATATATATATATATATATATTAGGCCGAGTCGAAATTTTATATTGAAAAGGTACAGATTGTGAGGGGTTTGAATGGAACACAGGAACCCCCTCATAAATTATTTTCGCTGTTTAAAGCCTCCTACCCCTGGCACAATTTTTCACTTTTTGACCAATATTGAAGAATATTCCACTTATACGAGAGTTACTCTACAGTCAGGTTTTTTGATGACATAAATCTTTATTAACGTATAATATTTTATTTAATAATGTACAGTATTACGAAAATTAATTAAGTACAACAATATATTCAGAAGAAAAAATTAGAGGCATAATAAATGTGCTAAAATTCAATTCACTTTTTTATTGTTCCTTATCACGTCAAAAGGGAAGAAATTTTCAATACCATAAGGAAATTTTATTTCATATGTTTCTTACTCATTCCATTGGGCCTTCCATTCAAACTTGTGCAGTTTTCGCCTTGATTCTAATGAGTTTATGATAAACTTTTGACGTTCGTCATATCCTATTCTTTCCTGACATGCCTTTGTTACTAGGTTCACTGCCCTTTCCACACTTTGACTGTGGCATGGAAAAGAAGCTATCTCCAGGGGCTTACATCGAGCCTGTAGTAGCTCATCGGCGTTAAAATTGCTTAGCAGCGGTGGAGGAGTAATGAGTTCGTTTTGCCAATCGATCATCTCGGTGTAGTCAGTAGAGTGGAAATTGAGGGTTCGAGGCAACTCAAAGTTTCTGGTACCTGAAAATCCTGTTCTTGAAAGGATGATTTTCTGAATAACTTGCTCCCCAATTTCTAGTCTCTTGTCAGTTACCATTGATATGAGTGTATTTTCTGGGTGGGCAAAGTAGGCGTTATTCTTTAATATTGGTTCTATGATTGATCTATGTTGTTTATCTAAATTTCGAAGCAAGCACATTAAATGCCAAAAGTTATATGCACCATCAGTTGCATTAGGATGAGATTTTATCCAAAACCACCCTGGAGCATAGAACTGCATAATAATCTTGACTATATCTTGAAGGTTTTTATCGGAATTTGGCGTTGAGATATATAATCGAAGGACCCTGTTTGCTAGAGTTAGCCAGCGAGCATGGTGAAGGGTACCTGGGGATCGAATGGACAGATCTTGAGAAGTGTCTCCAGTTTGCACTGCCAGACACATATCATAGAGATATCTATGATCACTGCTTAGCTCCTTCACAACATTTGCTGGAATTTCTTTAATGTTTCCCTTTAAGCGAGAATATTTGACTACCTCCAATTTTGTTAAATCTGTTTTCAGTTTATTCCCAATTGAACCCACAAAATTATTTAGACCTGTTGTTTTATCATCAATGGGTTTGTAGACGTGCATAAAAGGCAGCTCATTCAAATGCAACAGGCACACCAAGCACTGCACTGGTCTGTTAAGATGAATTTCAACCAGTTTTATGGATCCACCAATTTTTCCTGTATTTATAGGAGTACCATCACAGAGTAAAGCTTTGATAATATCTGTGCTGTTCGAGTCTGTAATAATAGTTATCAACTCTTCTGCTATGCAGCGAGCAGTTCCATTATCTGGTGTGACATGATCCACATAGATGCTTCCAGGTTCTTTCACAATAACATAGTGTTCGTTTATCTTTCCACTTTAGTTAGTGTTATCTTTCCTTCCATCAAATTCAAGGCACTCCATCTTCAGTTTTTCGGATTTAGACCTAAAAGTAGTTGTTTCACCCACGCGATTTCTTTCTCTTTCTAATTTCTTTCTGTCAAGCATGCTGGTGTGGTTAAGGATCCCCATATCTTTTAAAGCTGCATTGACTATTGCAGCTGCAGCTCTATAACTTACACGATAACGATCTGCTGTTAATGCTAGGTTTTTATAGGAGTGCCTGTTCTGAATATTCTCAGTCAATTCTAAATCTTCCTCATAATCTACATCCTGACTCTCTGAATATACATCCATGTCTTCTTCGGTATTTTCTATAAATTCCGATGGTAAAATATTGGTGGTTTCAGTCATTTCTTCTTGTGCTTTTAGTTGACGTTTTTATGCTTCTTGTGATCTTGCTAAAGATCTCTTCTTTGTTAAACTAGCTATGCGATCAATTGGTCCTAACTGATTTTTTCTTTGTTGCTGACCCACAAAAGACTCCCATTCTGCCATTGGTATTTTATCCTTACACCTGCAAGATTTTCTATCAATTCCCTAATCATAGCATTCACAAGAAGATATATCAAACATTTCATCATACTGAGCTACTTTTAAAGCAAAACTTTCATTTCTTCAATGTAACGGTACCTTGTTCAATTTTGAGGCTTCTCTTCTTCTTTTTGTCGACTGACTTTAAGATAGATACCTTTGGTGTTAATCGTAGGAAAAGAAAATTTCATCCAAATGTCTTCAATATCTTTTACAACAACCCTGTAACAATCATTAGCAGTTGCTGATCCTTTTGATTAGCTTCTTCACGACGGCGCACAAAAAGGTAGTGTCTCACAACATCTGCCTTTGAAGGAGTCATGGCTTCTGGAAATTCCGTAGGATATCCAAAGACTGCATTCGAGGACTTGCATCTAGTAGTCATAGTTTATATTCAGAAGTAAAATCAAATTATGTTATTTATAATTTATGATAATTCAAATTATAATTAAAGCAAATGCAAATTATTTCTATTTATCTGAAAAATTATTCCTATTTATCTGAAACATAAAAATATCAAGCATTAAATAAACAACTTATCATGTAACATATAACAACATTAAACATATGCAAATATGAAGGTAAAAAAGGGAGGAGGGCCATGTGATAGGGGTAGTAGGGTAGCACATGATAAAATAAAACTCTCACACAGTGTACTTTTTAAGAAATAAAAAAATTTCCCATTTTCGACCCGGCGTAATACATATACATGCTTACGTGCGAACATGCTTTCCTTAGATTACCTCACGACCCTCTTCCTACATACCCTCTTATGCATAACCTCCCAACCATCGGTAGTAGCAGTATTATAGCACCAACTAACCACCACACATTAGACCAGTAATGTCTCGAAAAATAACAGAGATAATAGACTAATTATTAATTTCCTCAAAAGGTAATAAATACCACTATAAGGTCAAGGTTTTTTTGTTTTTTTTCTGTTTAAGGTGCTTTCAACCCTGCTGGATTATTGACACCATTTTTTTTTTTTTTTTTGTAGAGAAAGGTGGTGAAAGAAGTAGTAGAAGGGAAAGTATAATATTTCTATTGTAATGTATTGGAGTGCTATCCATTCTTTCAAACAAAAACTGAAACATGGTAAACAAAATTTAAAACAAAAACAAATTTTTGTCTTAATATACAAATACAGGGTGAGTCAAAAGTAGCGCCCGATTTCTGTCAGTTGATTGTTTGTTTTCCATTTGTATTACAGTGTACAAGAAGGTAGAAATAAATGAATGACATGTTTATCTAACCATTTATTCGGGGGAAAATTATTACGGAACTGTACCAAGCTGTTTTACTTGCAATTTTCAAAGTGCCCTCCCTCGTGATCGATGCACAATTGCAGCCAAAAAAACAGAAATCAGGCGCTACTTTTGACTCACCCTGTATATCTTTAAATTATTTAAAAAAAAATATTAATTTAATTTTATAATACAACTAGATTTTATTTTTTAGAGTAACTTATTCATTTTTAGCAAAATTCCTCTTGCCACGCATTAAAAAATCTTTCATCCTACGAATTATTCAAAACAAATTTTTGCCTTAATATACAAATATCATAACTTATAAAAAAATATTTATTTAATTTTATAATTAAACTAGATTTTAGTTTTAGGGCTAACTTATTTATTTTTATGAAAAATTCCATTTCTTATTTTCTGAAAGTGGGCGGAGCCTGTATTTTACTGTATAAAAAGTCGGCGAGCAGCAAACACTATTTCAGACCATAAAAAACAGAAATAAATACAGGGAAATATATAAGACATATAAATACAGGGAAAATATATAAAATATAAAAAACGAATAATTATACTTTCTTTAATTCCTTTAGTAGTTTGCAACAAACTGCCACATTTTATTTACGAATGTACGAACAAATTATTAACTTAGAAAGTAAATATATATATCGGGTCGTCAAAAAAAAAAGGGAGAACTCGAACTTTGGCTGTAAAATCCAAAGTTATGGTCAGATTTCAGTATTTTTTCACACACCACAACTAAGAAAAATTCCTATACGATGAGCGGATTTCAAAGAAAACTAATGAAATTACGGATTTATTGAACATTTCTTTATGCTACTGGAACTTCTTCATTTATACTACTAATGCATTTTATGTGTAGATAAAAAGTTACAAGGTACTCACATATGGTGCTACCTTGATGTTAAAAAACTGCTCGATACGTTTACCACGAACTTCTACAACCTTTTTTCCAGTCTAGGACGGAACTCATCTATGGCTTTGTTGATTTGTTCTTGTGGTAGCTCATCCCATTTTTCCAGAAGAAGCTGTCGTAAATGAGCGACATTTCTTACTTTGACCCGATAAATTCTGTGACAAATTTTTCCAAAGGCCGTAATCGACAGGATTTAAATCAGGACTGTTTGGTGGCCAAATTTAATACCGTTACCTGGTTGAGAAACTTGTCCAAACCTCCTGCAGTTGGCTTACATTAATTAAAATCGTTTTAATTATCAACTTGAACCTATGATTAGCAAGATTTTTCTGGACTATTCGCCATAAATCCAATTTCTCAGCTAAAATGCTAAAAGATGGCATACAAACCATAAAATTGCCTAGTACTAACATACTAAAATTTCATGGTTCTATGTACCGTATGTACCGTATTTGCCAAGATATGAAGGATTTAAAAGGTCCCCCTTTTTTTTTGCCGACCTGATATATATATATATATATAATATATATATATATATACAGGGTGTCCCGTAAGTCTGGACCCATAGGGATTTATAATATATTTTTTTATTATGTTATTATTATTATTTTATTATTATTATTTTTTTATTATTTTTTTATTATGATTTTTATTTGTGGGGCCACTTGAAAGCCAAAGTGTACGAGGTCAAACTTCAGAACATTTTCCACCTTAAAGCACGCATTGTGGAGGCGTGTCAAGAAATTTCTGCGACTGTGATTCAGAAAGTGCTGTCGCAGTGGAGATTGCGTCTTCAACTATGTGTGCGACACAACGGCGGACACTTTGAACAGATTATGTAATAAATTTTTGGACTATTTTGTAATTTTATTATTTTTCCCTATGGGTCCAGACTTACGGGACACCCTCTATATATATATATATATATATTAGGGTGGTCCATAATTTCACTTTTTAAAATTTTTAATGGTCCAACGGGATAATGTTGTAGGTATTGGTGCAAGAAACAACATGGTTACCAGTTTTTGGAGTTCCGGTAATATCAGACCCCCCCACCCCCAATTTATATGGGACCTAAAAATTTGACTGAGAAAACGAAAGTTTTTCCGCTTCTCTGTGAATAAACATGTGACTATATTATTTTTTCTTGGTAATAATATATTATTTTAATGAATTATATATTCTAGTGGTGTTACCGCCACCCTGAAGCATCATCCCAGGCAGCTTCGCGGCGATGGGCTCGAAATTAGACTAGCTTATGAAGCCAGCTACAGTATATTTCGAGTGGGAACAAACCTGATTCCAGGTCCCCATCGTTTTTTTTTTTTGCATTTATTTTTAAACAAAAATGAATTCCTTTTACAATGATTAAAAAATTATACCAAAGTTTAATTAAAAAGTTAAATACTTCTGCATAACATTACACAATAAACGCTCACTTAACATAATTATACATTTCAGCCAAAGATTTTTTCTTGAAGTCTGGAAGAAGGCGTCGATGTTACTCTATAACTTTTACCAGAAATTGTTTTTGTGATTCATCATTAACAATTCTGTCTTTGAAATTTTCAATCAGCTTGATTGCTCTCTCGGCAGGATCATTCACAACTTTCATATTTTTGACAAAGTTCTCCATAACTTGGAAAGATTTGCAATTTTTCCAAGAAGTAACAGGTTCATTTAGCCAGTCACCACTAGTACCCAAGCATTGGAAAACAATTGAAGAACCCTTACCAACTAACTGACACAGCTTAGTTGTATTTGTTAGCTTAGGAAAGAGGAGGAGGAGGGTGTTGCGAGTTGATTTGACAGACTTTCTTCATTGACTTTGCAATCAGACTTTTTTCTGCATCTGAAATTTGCCGGGAAAACAAAGCAAGTGGTACTAGTTCCTCAGTCAGATACCATAGCTGACCATTTAATCCCTTAAGAGCACTGGATGCTACATCGTGATCATAATTTTTATATTCAATGAGTTCATTAAAAAGATTTAAATCGTTGACAGGTGCATCACAGGCGATGGAAGCAAGCAACCAAGGTTTTATATAGTAGATGCAGTTGAATATGCACATTCTCTCTAGTTTTGCTATCATATTTGAATCATACCCAGCTTGATCAGAGAATGCGTACATCTTTGCTGGATACAATACAGATGGCATTCACCTCGCATAGTGTACTGCCCCAGGCTTAGCCCATCTCACACCAGTGTTTGAGACGTTTTCCCCAAGAAGTAATAGAGCAACCTCGGCACATTCTCTGTAGTCGCCTCTGAGAAATAGAGGTGAACTGGCTGAATTAAGTGCATCTTTTAGAAAATCTTTTACCTCAGAAGCTTTGGCTCTCAATTGGCGATTTTTAAATTTTAGTGTTTTTGTTGGTAGTGTTATGTCCAGTTTTGGCCAAATATTTAATCTGAAGCTTTTAAACATTTCATTTTCAGGGGACGTTATACTTCCGAATCATTTGATTCATTACTTGATTCATCATTATCTATAGGAATGTCATCATCAGGTGGGATATTCATTTGTTCACCACTGGGTCCTGCATCCATGTCTGCTAAGAGTTTTTCTTTTCTCTGTACGTCATGTCGAATTCTTTGGTTTCGTCTTTCTGTCCGAGTTACATAATACTTATCAAGGCTGGAGACGTACATATTCCGAATAGTTCTTTGATCTTCAAGGAACTTTATATCTTCGCTTTTGTTTCTTGTTGTTCTCATTCTGTCTTTCATTATTGTTTCAATAGCATCTGCTGCCGATATATCCAATAGCATATCTAATTTTTTACAAAAAAATATCCTTTTTATCTTCGAAAGTATTCCTGTTTTTGTGTTTTTTCAGTGTTTCATACTCATTAACTAAAGTCAGAATCTTTTCTTTTGGTCTTCTGCTTTTGGAAATATCTTGCGTTTTAATGTCAGCTAAGTCCCAGAGTTTTTTAACTTTATTAAGTACAACTGTTGCAGCCTCTTCTTTATTGTTCATAACCATATCATTTCTTTTTAAATGGTAGAAATGCTGAAGTGCATCTGATTGGGATGGTAGCTGGAATAGTCCTGTAGGAATCAGTTCATCTTTAAGATTACCAATAATTGGATCATAACTGCTTTTTCTTAACTTTATATTTAATTTCTTAGGAGTAGCCATGATATTCATTTAAAATAAGATTAGAATCAACCAAGTGAAAAATGCATCATATACTATATACATCATTGGATATCTGAAAAACACATAAAATATTGGCTTAATCAGCTGTTATAGAACATTTCTATGTATACTATTACGAATAAATAATCAATTTATACACCAAAATGTGCAAAGTTGATTTCTGAATAAATTGATATGCAATATGTATGCTTTTATTTAAGATTAAATATGATTAATCTTAAAAAAATGCTTAAAAGATGTCGTTTTTACTCAGTTTTTTACTATGCAATATAAATTGGGGGGGGGGGGCTGATATTACCGGAACTCCAAAAACTGGTAACCATGTTGTTTCTTGCACCAATGCCCATAACATTAGCATGTTGGACCATTAAAAATTTAAAAAAGTGAAATTATGGACCACCCTAATATATATAAATAACTTAATTGATGGGTTTTTTCTTAGAGAAACTTAATAAGGCACAAGAGGACGAGAAGGTACTATATGTTTATTGGTCAGACGTTTCGGAAATTCACTTTCCATTATCAGTGAAACATTCAAAAATTGAAAGTTGCAGTTGGCTTTTGTCCATTTTCGGTAACTTTTTTTGAGTCCTTGTACCTCTTCAACGTGACTCGGTCGTATCTTTCTATAATAACTTGAATGAAGGGTTTGTTCTTAGGGAACCGCAACTTAATAAGGAATAAGAGGGCGAAACGTGTGACAAACGTCTGACCTTCGTCTGACCTTCAATTTTTGAATGTTTCACTGATGATGGAAATTGAATTTCTGAAACGTCTGACTAATAAACATGTTCCACCTTCTCCTCCTCTTGTTCCATATATATATATATATATATATATATATGTAGCACTCAATATATTTTGCCCCACCCTTTTTTCTTAGCTAAACAATAGGCCATGGGGGCTGAAATGTCTTTTGGGCCGTAAGTTTAAACTTTCTCCTCTTCACATAACCTGAATTTTCCAGTTTGAACCTCCCCTCCCTGTACAGAGTGTTTATAAAGTCCCTATCTATTTCGTTCAATTAACAGTTTTTATTTATTTTTGTTGCAGAACCTTTGAAAATGAATGTACAAGAACGGGTGATGATGGTAACACGTCGGATTAAAGGAAAAAACTGCAAAGAAATTAGAGAGGTTTGAAAGAACATTTCACAAGCCAGGTCCTACAGACAAGACAATTCGTGATTTGCTTAATAAATTTAAAAGAATGGGATCTGTTCATGATGAGTCAAGATCTGGACGTCCAAGTGTCTCTGAGCATGCTGTAAATGCGGTACGTAATGTTATCGATGAACATCCAAGCATGTCAATTCGCACCACATCACGTAGACTCGGGATACCCAAATCAACTGTTCACAAAATTTTGAAATCGACGTTGAAGAAGAGAAGTTATCACATTTAGGTGCTTCATGACTTATATGAAGAGGATTATCCAAAGCGAAGTGTAATGTGTGCCGATCTTGTTGAACACATTCAGAATGAAAATTTAATGGACCATATTCTCTCCGGTGATGAAGCAACTTTCCACACGTGTGGAAAGGTTAATCGCCATAACTGCCGCATTGGGCTAATGAAAAGCCAGTTGATTTCTATCAATGGGAACGAGATTCTCCTAAAGTTACTGTCTGGTTGGGTGTGACCAAATCTAAGATTTATGGGCCCCTTTTTCTTTGCTGAAGCTACAGTTACAGGGCTTATTTTTCTGGACATGCTTCAGCAATTCCTGGAACCCCAGCTTCATTCAGATGGGATTTTAAACACCGTCATCTTTCAACAAGATGGGGCACCTTATCATTACGCAAACATTGTTTGGGAGTACCTAAATAAACGATTTCCAAATCGGTGGATCGGACGTGGAGGCAACACGCCATGGGCTGCTCGATCTTCTGAACTAACGCCCTTGGATTTCTTTGCATGGGGCTTTATCAAGTTAAACGTCTATCAAACGAGGGTTACAGATCTACAAGATTTACGTGCTCGTATCGTAACATCACAAAAATAACCCTGTCATGCTCCAAAATGTGTTCCGCAATGTTGCTGACAGATTTGAACTCTGTAGAGATACTGATGGTGCTATGTAAAGGGTGCCAGGAAATGATTGCCCCCCTCCCCCCCTGTACAGAAGAAACTGAAAGGAATAGAAAAAAACAGACAAAACCACGCGAAAGAGCGTTTAATTTTGAATAAAAAACACTTGTTTTAATATCGGGTGTTGCCCCCATTTGCAGCTCTGACGGCCATTAATCGACGGGGGTATGATCCCAGAAGTGTCTCAAAGAGATCTGTATCATGACTCATTTCTTCAAGGACTTCGTTGATCTTTGCAGTCATAATTTCTGTTGAATACCGATTCTGAATGGGTTGTTCCAGCATTAAGGACTCCACCCGATCCTTCATGATGGATCCGACATGTTCACAGACATTAAGATCGGGAGAATTGCCAGGCCATTCATTATTTCCGAAAAAATCAATGTTATGTCCTTAAGCATTGTTCAGTCGCAAGTGCTTTCATACAGGGGCTTTGTCGTGAAGAAAGGTTGCCTGTTCAACATCCAAAACACACTCGGGGTCTTTCAAAAACGGAATTACATGTTGGGCTAAAATTACATTTCGAAAATAAGACCCATCCCAACTGGTTCCTCTTGGTTTGATAACCCAGATGAGCTTCCGAATAGAGAACATAATGAAAACACCCACACATGCTGGATTTTTTACTATTTCTCGATACTTCTGGTCGTCTGGGACTTCATCAGGAGTTGTTGCCCAAACCCGATCATTCTGAAAATTTGGTTTTCTGGAGACATGAACGAAGAATTCATCGCTGACAACCAAGTGAAGGAAATCGTCTTCCGTTCATTCCTCAAGATAATCACAAAACCATAACCGATCTTCAATATTAAGATCACTCTTCCGTGGCTTAGCTATTTCATGCCAAGCACTCAAGCCTTGGCGAACTCGAAATTGATGCACAAGTTGCCGATTGACTATCTTACCACGACGGATAAGTATCTCTTTCGCTACCTCAGAGCAGCCCTTCTTTCGGCGCCGTGATGCAGCAAGCACAATGTCTTTCGATTCTTGAGATAATTTCTCCGGTCTTCCTCCTCGAAATTCTGTTTCACAATCTTCAGGATTCTTATTCCAATTCCTTTTGACAAAGTCTTCTGATCTTTTTAATCCCTCAGCCACCCAGTGTCGAGTTATGAAAGTTGCACCAGCTTCCTTTGCTTCACGAAATGTGACAGCTCGAATGCGGTCAAGAACTCGCTTTTTCTCTGAATCGTTCAAAACAGATGATGCCATGGTTTCTGTGGGGGAAAAATGGTAAGAATTAAAATCACAGGAATAGAATATAATGGTTTTTATTCAGATTTTAACGCTCTTTCAAGTGGTCTCGCCGGTTTTTATCTATCTCTTCTAGTTTTTGCTCTACAGGGGGGGGCAATCATTTCCTGACACCCCGATCATATGCTTAAGTATTCATTAAATGTATACCTTCTGTTATATTTTATTGAATTTTACTCTTTTTGCTACGTTTCACTGAAATAGATAGGGACTTTACTAACACCATGTATAAAACCGCTTTTAAACTCCCTTGTATAAAACCGATGGTTAACACAGTTTCGAAAATGGCGTCTGACAGTGATGTGCGTCGTAAACAGAGCCGATTAAAGATAACATAGGCCCTCTAGTGGATGTTAACGGCGCTTTGGCTTCTGACGCTCAGGCGATGGCGGGTATTTTCAATAACTTTTTTGCGACAGTTTTTATCGTAGAAGACGTAAATAATGTCCCCGACGTGAACGATATCGTTCCATTTAGTAGCGAGACTATTTTGGATGAAATAACTGTTTACGAGGGTGAGATTGCGCATTATATCGATAGGCTAAAAGTTAGCAAGGCTCCAGGCCCTGACGCTTTTTATCCCAGACATTTGAAAGATTTGAAAGACGTTATTGTAGGCACCTTAACGAAGATTTTTAATCAGTCACTCGAAACGGGGATGATTCCTGAAGACTTCAAATTAGCTAACGTCACGCCCATTTTTAAAAAAGGCGACTGCACAGTAGCTAGCAATTATAGGCCCATTAGCTTAACGTCAATTGTCGGTAAACTATTGGAATCCGTCGTTAGGGATCGTATCATCGATCACTTAGAAAGTCGAGATTTGATTAATAGTAGCCAGCATGGGTTTCGACGCCATAGATCTTGTTTAACTAATTTGTTAGAATTTTATAACGAAATAATGCGTGAATACGATAGGCATAGAGCGGCTGGCGTTATTTATTTAGATTTTAAAAAGGCGTTCGATACAGTTCCGCATAGAAGATTAATTGCGAAGGTTAAAGCGCGTGGTATACGCGGTCAGGTAGCTAAATGGTTAGAAGATTGGCTTCGTGCTAGGAGACAGAGGGTCGTTGTTAATGGTAGTGAATCGGGGTGGTTGGATGTAGGTAGCGGTGTCCCACAGGGTTCAGTGTTAGCCCATTGCTATTCGTAATTTACATTAACGACATAGATGTAGGCTTGACCAGTAACGTGTCAAAATTCGCGGACGATACTAAAATAGGCGGTAAGGTTGTTAACGAGGACGATAGAAATAGGCTCCAAGACGATGTAAATGGGATTATGGAGTGGACGGATAAGTGGCAGATGCAATTTAACATAGACAAGTGTAAAGTTTTGCATATAGGTTCTCGTAACAATAATTACAGGTATACGATGGATGATAGAGAGTTAGCGAGCGTTTACGAGGAAGTAGATTTAGGCGTACGCGTATCTAAGGATTTAAAAGTTAGGAACCAGTGGCTGGAGTCTTACGCAAAAGCTAATAGGATGTTAGGCATCATAGCGCGTAATTTTGAATTTAAATCGAAGGATATTATATTGCCCCTTTACAAGTCCCTAGTCAGGCCTCATTTAGAATATGCCGTTCAGTTTTGGTGCCCGTATTTGCGTGAGGATATTGATAGGTTAGAAAGGGTTCAGCGTCGTGCCACGAAACTAATTCCGTCATTGCGCAACAAGCCTTATGAAGATCGGATTAAAGAGTTAGACTTGCATTCACTCGAAACTAGGAGATTAAGGGGGGAGCTTATTGAAGTTTTCAAAATCGTTAATAACATCGATAACGTAAATTTTGACAAACTGTTCACTTTTTGTAGTAGCAATACTCGTAATAACGGATTTAAGTTGCGTGGCAGACGTTTCATTACTAATATCGCTAAAAACTTTTTTACCTTTAAAGTAATTGATAAATGGAATAATCTTCCCGCGCCCGTAGTGAACTCTACCAGCGTTAATGTGTTTGAAAACCGTCTACATAGACATTTTAAAAATATTAACGTTGCTTAAAATAAAAAAACAATTGGCAACAGGAGCTCTGGGGGTCGTAATCGGGGATAAGTCTGTTGACGTCTAATGCCAGCTTGTGACATGCGAGCGTGTGATATGCCAGCAAAAAAAAAAAAAAATTAGACTAACACGAACTTAGTTGTAGCTTGTTAAGTAAATTAACCCACTTTTTTTATTCTTTATACTTATTTTTCTTCTCTCCTTATTGCATGTCTGTAGTTTGCATGTTTGCATGGTATGATAGTGTTTGAGTTAAAAATGTGTTGTAATGCGTTCTTATTTTACTTCTTTTCATCTTTCACGCCTTTCCAGCCTAGTGGGCTGCATCCTCTACCTCCCTATGGAGTGGAGGATCGGTCTGCAACAGTTGGAAGAACGTGTTGCTTTGAGTTAAGAATGTGTTGTTCTTGAGTTAAGAATATATTGCATGGTTTGTAAGCGTTCTTATTTTACTTCTTTTCATCTTTTTCCGGCAGAGTGGGCTCTACCTCCCTATGGAGTAGAGGACCGTTCTGCAATCTTTCCTATTCTCTCCGACTATTTTTCTGACTTGTCGGCAGTGGCCGGCGGATGATGATGGTGAGTCTTTATTCTCTTTTTCTGAATGAATGTTAACCCACGAGTGATAGGTGTTGCTACTTAACCCATTATTCTCTTCTCTTAACCCTCTACTCTTTCCTTTCTCTTGGGCTAACCTTAGAGTGGATCTTAGGGTCTTTGTTAGCCTTAGCTTCTATAGATCTGTAGATCTGTAAACTCCCTTCTATAAAACCGATCGTTAACAGTTTCGAAAATGGCGTCTGACAGTGATGTGCGTCGTAAACAGAGAGCTGTTATCGAGTTCTTAACAGCAGAGAAGGAAACAGTGGAAATATTCACAAACGTCTACAGAACGTTTACGAAGATGCTGTTGTTGATCGAAGCACATTTGGACGCTGGTCTAAACGTGCGAGATCATCGGAGAGATGGAGAGCCACGCAGTGGTCGCCCGGCATCGGCTGTGACATCTCATACTGTGGAACGTGCTAATAGCATCATTCGATCAAATCGACGCGTCACATACAAGGAGCTATCACTAGAGCTAGGAATTAGTGAAGGAAATGTGAATAAGATAATTCAGCAACTTGGATACTCAAAAGTGTGTTCACGGTTTGTTCCTCGCGAACTGACTGAAGATCACAAAGCCCAAAGAAATAAAATTGCTTCTGAGTCGTTGGTTCGATACGAGACAGAAGAGGATGACTTCCTTTCACGAATTATGACGGGATGAGACTTGGGTACACCACTTTGAACCTGAAACAAAACGCCAATCCATGGAGTGGCATCACACAGGCTTCCCACGCAAGAAAAAGTTCAAAATGGCTCCCTCTGCAAGAAAGGTTATGGCCACCATCTTCTGGGACATGAAAGGGTTGATTCTGGTGGACATTATGAAGAAAGGACAAACAATCAACTCAGAAGCATATATTGCTACCCTACAGAGACTCCAAAGACTTATAAAGCGAGTTCGACCGGAGAGAAAACTGGAAGACGTCCTTCTTTTGCATAATAACACAATACCACACAACAGTTTGCAAACAAGAGAGGCCATTACAAAACTGCGCTTGACTGTGTTACCCCACCCTCCATATAGCCCGGATGTGGCACCTTCAGACTTCCATTTGTTTGGGCCGATGAAGGATGCTATTCGTGGAAGAAATTTTCAGAGTGATGATGAGGTTGTTGAGGAGGTTAAGAGGTGGCTCCAGCGGAACCCAGCGGACATTTACCAGCAAGGAATAAAAGCCCTTGTATCGAGGTGGAGGAAAGCCGTAGAAAAGGATGGAGACTATGTGGGAAAATAAAAACTTGTAAAAAAGGTATGTAACTACGTGTGCACAAAATTTCTGGAACTTACAAGGAAACTTGGAAATAAATAAAAAGGTTGGGCAAAGTATATTGAGTGGCGCCCTCGTATATATATATACAGAGTGGCGCAAACGTCAGGAACCCTATGCACATTTTATTAAATTATAATAAATATTCGAATTGGTGGCCTTCCACTTGGAGACACTTTCTGACACGATGAATGCATGATGTTTGAACATTCCTTAACACAATGGTACTGATTTTGGCACACTTAGATGTGATTTTTTCCTGTAGAGACCGTATGGTTCTGGGTCGATCAGCATAGACTACCGACTTAAGATGGCTCCACAAGAAAAAGTCAAAAGGCGTAAGGTCTGGAGTCCTAGGTGGCCATTCGACGGGCCCTCGCCGTCCGATCCACTTGTTTGTGAATGTTTCATCTAAAGACCTCCGGACAATGATTGCGAAGTCTGGTGGTGCACCATCCTGCTGAAACCACATCTCCGCCCGTTCTGCAATGGAATGTCGTCCAGTATGGGCATTAGAAATGTTTGCATCATATGCAGATATGTTTCACCTGTTACAATGCCGTCGAAAAGTACGGACCAATTAACCGATCCCTACCAGAGCGCAGGCCACACCATAATTCGTGGATCAAATTGCACATGTCTTTCCTCCATCCAGTGGGGGTTCTCACTGGCCCAATAGCATGCATTATGCCTATTGACACGACCGCTGAGGTGAAATATCGCTTCGTCGCTGAACATGATCCTTCGTTGAAGCTGTCGATGTTGTGGAAACCACTGGCAGAACTCTACACGACAGTCTGTGTCGTCACCATGCAGTTCCTGAACGAGTTGGACTTTGTAGGGGTGGAAACAATTTGTTGTAAGAATTCGTTGAATGGATCTTCTGGAGACACCCGTTTCCTGGGATAACTTAAGGACTTACGTTGGCTATTTTCGAGGTGATTGAGTACCGTTAGTGATGTTGCTGCATCGGTTGAACTCTTTGACCGGCCACTACGCGGGTGATCATGAATACTTCCAGTTTCCTTGAAGCGAGTGAACAGTTTTCCAACTGATGCCTGAACAACTGGTGGCCTCTCAGGGTATTTGTCATTAAAAGCAGTAGCAACTGGGGGTGTGTGTTACCACGCCTTGGACACATTAAAACTATCTCCACCCGTTCATCTCTTGTCAATTTCTGTGCCATAGGTTCAACAACAAGTCTGAAAAGAACAAAACACATATTAAAACACAAATTATTGAAATGTGCCTATGGTTCCTGACTTTTGCGCCATCCTGTGTGTGTGTGTATATATATATATATATGTGTGTGTGTGTGTGTGTGTGTGTGCGTGCTTGTGTTTCTGTGTGTGTGTACTTTTCTCTTTCAATGAACCTTCACGTCATAGGTTTAATGAGTAAAATGCTAACAACTTTCTTTAGGTAACTTCATTAATAAATTAATTACCAGGAAGTTCATTAACATAAAAATAATGTGAGTAGCATCTAGCTCTACTGAGAATTTTATAAAGAATGTTTTGGCTGCTTGCAATATTTTTTCATTCTCGTTTAATAAGTTATTATGTTCTGGGGTAAATATAGAGTTGTTAATCAAATTATGAGAAATTCGCTGTGCTTAAATATGAAGGGAGCTGTAATGTATCTGTTCAAACTGTTAAAAATCAATAATTTTGGGTGAAATAATGAATACAGTAGCTATGAGATGTATGGAGAAAGATTTTATCATCATAATTAGTAGTAATAAGATAGTAAATAGGTATATTCTCAGCTTATGGTATGTTGGGTGATTTGATAGTGGTAAATAGTTGCGTGTTAATTAGTTGGCTTGTGAATGAAAATCTGTAAGATTTTAAATAATGTACATTCTTAGAGGTCTTGAAATCGTTAATTTGCACAATGTTATTATAAAACACAGCTTGTGACTTGTGTAGGCCGAATTTATTATTTTCTGAAGGCGCTTAGGTGCATGTGACTGGGGTAGGATAGGCTACGTCTGCCATTTAAACTATTAAGCCTACTTGTTGGCATACCGACTGTTGCCCAATTCTGAAATGTTAGTTTTGCCCTGGATCGGCGTACTTAGTGGGCCAGGCTAGGTTACGCCAGCCCTTTAAAGTATTGAAGCTACGTGTTGTCATACCGGTTGTACTACTTGAGGACTTTTCACGTTAAAATAAAGCCAGTTCAATAAATAAATAAAGAGATTTCCGTCTCTAATTTATCTATCCCCTTTTTAAAATTTGTAAAAATTCATGAGATTATAAATAATGAAACCAAACAAGTTTGAAAGAAGAATGCGAATCTATATAAAAGAGTCAGAAATTCTTACAATTATATATATAATATATATATATATATATGTTGACCCAAAAGTTATTGGAATTTTTTAAATATTTTAATTACAATCGTCATATTCGCAAGCAGTTCAAGCCCTCTTTCATACTAAGGCTGGTGGTTGGACGAGAAGACACTATATTTTGATAAAAAAACGAAAGCACAATATAAAGAAATAAAGACTGAAAACTTTTGGACCACCCTAGTATATATATATATATATATATATATAATACACGCAGACCGTGCATGGAACAAGGAATTCTGGGAAAATTAAATCCACTATACTCCGAATAAGTAATGGTAAATAACAAACACTATAGTTTTACTTTTTATATGATGTTAGTCCAACGTGGGCAACGGGTCACTCGCATGAGGTCCCAAAATATAACTTCCCTCACCAGCTATCTGCAAAGCAGATAGGATCCAGCTTTGGGACAGGATCTAGGGTTTACAGCTACGCCTAGCCTACATATTCAGAACCTCAATATAAACAAAAGACTCGTTGCATTCACGTTGGATTGAATACATCACAGAAAAAGCGGTAACTATTGTTTTTACTAGCCGAAAACCAAAACTCAAATCTCAAATGGCAAAATTGAGAGTCCACTTTTCAAGGCACATAACATGTCCGCTTAATTTTCCCAGAAGAGTTCCTTGTTCCATGCACGGTCTGTGTGTATCATAAAAAACCTCAGGGTACCATACTGAGTTCAGTCCCATATATATATATATATATAGAGAGAGAGAGAGAGAGAGAGAGAGAGAGAGAGAGAGAGAGAGAGATTTGCGCTTTGTGCTTTGTGGAAATAACTGTACATTTTTACGAATAAATAAAATTAATAAATGGATGAAAGACACTTGGGAGATCTTAGCCTACATGGAATAAACATGCACAAATATGAAGAATTGTATTCTCCTCTTTTCGAGATAACCTAAATCCGTGTCGCAAAATCCGTCATACAGTTTTGTTTGTGTACATAAAGAATGGAGTTTTAGCACAGACATGTTTATTTGATGTTTAATTTATTTTTAATTATCACTAAGTTTGGAGTTAGTCAATGAGATAATAGAGGCCTGAACTGAGCGCTGATATATTTTATTCATCCCAAATCTGGAAGCAATGACGAGCAGACTGTATATGCATTATTCATCACTGGGGTTAAAGGGTGATTATTGAAATGTGATTATTAAAGGTTGTACTCTACTTTTGATGGTAAAACACAATAATGATAAATTGCTATCACATCTGACGATCGTAATCACAACGTGCGCGGAAAGTACGATAAATAAAAGGTTATTCTGCACATTCAGTAAATACAATTTTATATTACAACCTGCTTTATACCAGTATGCTGTTGGTTGTAAGTGAGCGCGATATTTTCTATTCACTGTTCAAGAGACATCATCGGATTTTTAACTGGGAGAATATTGAAGTATACCCCTAAAACTAAAGTCTATCTTATTATAAGCCTAAATTACTATACGTACGTCACTTCAAAAATTGCTTTTGAATAACCTCGTACTCCTTATGCGAATTTAAAATTTAGTAACATTGTAAGGACTCTTAAAAAACAATATTATTAGATAGAATCTGTGAATTGAAATGATGTTGCTACCGGCTACTTGTCTGCTTGACATACAGCTAGTGGGAAAGTTGCCAGAAATGCCAATACGGATTGGATGAGAATAAATGGATGTATTTTGAGTAGAAACCATGTAAATAGTTTGTATTTTTTTGTACCTTCAATCATATTAACTAAACAGAACGTATGAGAAAATTGGGATCTTTTCCGTTTGACTGCCGCCATTGAAACATAATTAAACTTTTTGTATTTTGTATTTTAACTGAAATGTCTTGATGATACAAAATAAGTTACTTTATAAAAAAGCTTTTCTTAATTTCCCCTTCAAATTTTGTTTCTTATAAACAATTTTAATTACTTTCAAGATCCATGCTTAATTTTTAAGTTTTAATCGTGTACTCAGAAAAATAAGGGGATCACCGGAAGATCAGGGCCTCCAGCCTTCTTTAGTTAGCTTTATAAGGCTAACTAACAAAAATATCACGACCTAACCTAACCAATCGTCAAGGTCGTACAGTTGACCTAACGATTGGTTATGTTAGGTCGTGATATTTTCGTTAGTTAGCCTTATAAGGCTAAGTAAAGAAGGCTGGGGGCACTCACCTCTTATGTTTCAATGGCGGCAGTCAAACGGAAAAGATCCGAAAATTGTACTGTAAAGGTGTCATCATTTATTGCACGGTTTGTGAATAATCGCTAAATTAGAGTGGAAATTTAAGTTACTGTACGAAATGTGTAAATAAAAATGCTATTCCAAAAATTCCTTATCCTGTTTTCTTTGTGTACATAAAAGAAGAAATTTTACCACAAATTCCTTATCTGTTTATATTTCCAGTTTTACAAAACGATTTTAAAAATTATTTTAAGCGTTTAATATCGAGTAGTGTTCAATATGTAAAAGGGACGGATGAAATCTGTCAGTCGTTCTATTCCTACTATGTATATGCACACGTAATCCTCCGCATATAAATGTTCAGTAATTAGTTCGCCTAAGGTGTCATGAAATCTTTGTCAAACAGGTAATTCCAATTAAGTTAGTCTAAAACAAGTGTACGTTGGTATAGAGGTAAGTTGTTTTCTTATACAAATCAACTAGTGGGTACAGAGGATGCACACGGAAAATAAATAAAGTACATAAATAAAAAGGTACTTTCCTGTTATCCCGGACCCCAAACATTTTGTCAGTTTACAGACTTCAATTTTGACACAGAACATTTTCGTTAAAACTAACGAAAATATCACGACTTAACCTAACCCTACCAACCAATTAGGTTAATTGAATGCCCGGTTAGGTTAACTGTACGCCCTTGATAATTGGTTAGTTTAAGTCGTGATATTTTCGTTAGTTTTAACGAAAATATTCTGTGTCAAAATTGAAGTCTGGCAACTGGCAAAAAGTCTGGGGTCCGGGATAACAGGAAAGTACCAATAAAAATATAATCCTGCTAAAAGTCATATTGCGATTATGAGACCTAAGGCCTACAAGACAAGTATATAAAATTTTTATTTGAAAATACGAGTTACCCATAAATATTAAGCCGTCTTATTATGTCGTCTTTATTTTTAATTTTAATAAATTTATAAACTCAAATTGTATATCCATTTTTTAAAAATAGGCCACCAGAATCTTGAAATTTGAATGCTAAAATATTTGCTTGGCCGTTACAAGTTAATAATCTGCTCTTATATTCATAAATAAAATGTGACAGTTTGTAGCATCTTACTAAAGAAATTATGGTGCTTTCCTGTTAACGGGAATACCCAACCGCCCGCCATCATCTGGACTCTTATCTTGCGGAATTCATGTGGCGACAACGTACCGAAAGCAGCGACGTTTTTTCTGCATTTTAGATGACATAAAGACATTTTGGCCCCCTACTAATTGATTATCGCTTACATATTAACTAATTTCATTTAAATGATTAATAAATTCGGTACTTACGTATTATCTGGACTACCAAACTGTTTATGATGTATTTTTGCTCTCGTCATTTTCGTTTAAACTAACGAAAATATCACAACTTAACCTAACCAATTAATTATCAAAGGCGTACAGTTGACTTAACCCGGCATTTTCCGTTATATTACCTGTTAGGTTAATTCAATGCCCGGTTGGGTCAATTGAATGCCTAGTTAGGTCAACTGTACGCCCTTGATGATTGGTTAGGTTAAGTTGTGATATTTTCGTTAGTTTAAATGAAAATGACGAGAGCAAAAATACATAACAAACAGTTTGGTGGCGGGCGGTTGGGTATTCCCGTTAACAGGAAAGCACCGAAATTACATTTACTTTAAACCCTTCGCCAATTAGGAGCTTATTAACTAAGAACTCCAAGATTTATAAATGGTTTCCCATATGCTATTTGTAGTCAAAAAGCAGCCCTTGCATAGTTGTAGGTACAGGGTGTCCGAGAATTATCTGTACAAGTTTTGGCTGTTATTAAAAGTCAACCATGAAGTGTAGAAATTCCAGTTTGTCCCATTTTACAGAGAATCTCATTACGTTTTTTCTGATACCAAGTTTTGACAAATTTTTTAGAAATTCCAGTGTGTCCGAAAATTATCTGTACAATTTCATCTTTTAATAAAATTCGTGATAACACACGTAAAATTCTTAAACAAGATTATTTAGAATCTGTATTTTCAAAAGTTTCTTCTATTAAAGTAACGTTGTTACAAACATTCGATATGTGCACCATCAGTGATTCGCAAAACATCCAATCGATAATCCAAATGTTGCCATGTACGCTGCAGCATATCCACATCAATTCGCTCAATAGCAGCTGTGATTCTTGCTTTTAAATCATCAATGTCTGTCACCCGCGTACAAAAAAGACAAAACTTGTCAAAACTTGTTATCAGAAAGAACTTAATGAGTTTCTCTGTAAAATGGGACAACTGGAATTTCTACACTTCATGGTTGACTTTTAATAACAGTCAAAAATTGTACAGATAATTCTCGGACACCCGGTATAATCTGTATGAACACAAATATGGAAAACGGCACTTAGCGGAAAATGTAGGGCTTACTGTGTAAAATCGAAGGGTAATAATTAGATATGGTAACAATAGTAATATGATAAATGTTTCCTATCACATCTAGATAATCCACACGTAACGTAAAGATAAGAAAATGTTACAGTTGGATAAGAGAACAGACGAAATCATGTTATTCAATTCAAACATTTTACAGTAGTAATGCATGCACAGAAACACATATTATACACACACACACATACTCACATTAATTATTACTACATACAGGGTGTCCCATAAGTCCGGCATCATAGGAAAAATAATAAAAAAAGGCAAAACAAAAGCTTTTATTTACAAAACATGCTCAATATGTCCACCATTGTTTTCAATACACAAATTCAGACGTGATACCCAGTCAGCAAGCACAGGTGAATGATGTCAGGAGTAATGGTGTTACATGCCCCAATAATGCGCTGCCACAAATGTTCAACACTCCTAATTTTCTCAGGGTATACCAGCGCTTTCAAGTGGCCCCAGAGATAAAAATCCAGTGGCGTGAGATCCGGGCTTCTAGCTGGCCATTCCACAGACCCTTGACGTCCTATCCAATAACCAGGGAATTGTTGGTACAGATATTCCCTTACCTGGGTGCTGTAATGTGCAGGAGCGCCGTCTTGCTGGAACCATGTTGGGAAATTTCCTTCTTCGTTCAAGACACTGGGAAATGCTTCTTCCTTGAACATACGTAGGTAGGTGCGTCCAGTGACATGTTCATCGAAAAAGAGGGGGCCTATGATGCGATCCTTCCAAATGCCACACCATACCATCACCCGAGATGCACTTTGTTCCTTTGAAGAGGTATACCAGTGAGGGTTGTTTTGAGACCAGTAGCGGGTGTTCTGTCGATTTACCTCACCATTTCCATAAAAAAACAGCCTCGTCACTGAACAGAATGGTGGACGGGAAATTGGCATCCCGAGCATAAGAAAAATATGAATTATGGTTTGTAGAAATAGAAAAATATGAATTTCTCCTATGATGCCGGACTTATGGGACACCCTGTATATACACTAGTATAGTATATAATACATGTCGATACGGATTGAAGTAAGGTACAATATATTTATATATAAAAATGGATCTTTTTCGTTTCATGTACTTTTTCCGATTTTGTTGAAAGTAAGATATTTACTGTAGAATTTTACGCTGATTAAAAAAATATAAGTCTTTCTTTGGAGAAATGAGCGGTCCAAAAGTTGTTAGGTTAGGTTAACTGAATGCCCGGTTAGGTCAACTGAATGCCAGATTATGTCAACTGAATGCCCGGTTAGGTTAATTGAATACCCGTTTAGGTCAACAGTATGCCCTTGGGCCTTGACGATTGGTTAGGTTAAGTTGTGATATTTTCGTTAAAACTAACGAAAATATCACGACTTAACCTAACCAGTCATCAAGGGCGTACAGTTGACCTAACCGGGCATTCAGTTGACCTAGTCGGGCATTCAGTCGACCTAACCGGGCATTCAGTTAACCTAACCTGGTATTTAGTTGACCTAACCGGGCATTCAATTAACTTAACCGGACAGAAAAATAATGGTCGAAATCTATTCACACAAATACTTTGTGACATAAGCCAATATTACTAAAGAATACAATAACTTTTGTATTAGTTTTCAGTTGTATTGTTATAGTTTTTTACCTATACAAAATTACAATAACAAACATAACTTTTGAACCGCTCATTTCTCCACAAAAAAGACTTACTTTTTTTAAATCAGCGTAAAAATGTACATTAAATATCTTATTTTCAACAAAATCGGAAAGAGTACATGAAACGGAAAAGATCCATAAAAATTGTAAATGACTGAACCAACCATTCATCAACAGTAACGCATTGAACTTTTTAGAGCAGTCAGTAACTGGAGAAACTTCCTTTTCGTCGGTTTCCTCTTGTGTACTGATTTCGGTACATCTCTCTTTAGATTCCCGCAATAGTCTACCATCATTCGAACATCCCATCTTCCCTGATACCTCCATTCTATTTTTGAATTATCCTGGTGGAATCTTTCTCCCTCTTCCTCGCTTACCGCCCCTAAGTTTTCAGGAAAAAAATGAAGATGAAAGTCTAGGAAGTGTATCTTAACACTCATCCCAGCAAACGATATCCCAGCAAACGATATCCCAGCTAACGATATTTTTGGATCATGTCTTTAACTACAGTATTTCTTTGTAGTCATCAGATTTCCTGTTACCAAGGAAGTTATTAACAACAGCCTTAAAAGCACAAGCATCATGACTTGTCAATGCATCTTGAAATGCTGGTTCGCTTAAGAGTTGCTTTATTTGAAAACTGCCGAACATTCCTTCCTTCAGCTTAGCATGACTAATTTGAGGGAATTTTGTACATAAAAATTGAAAGATTACTTCACTTCGAGACAGGCGCAAATCCAAAACTTCACTTGCAGTGGATCTCGAAAAAACAACAAGTGTCTCGGTTGATCCCTCTGCTGTACGAAGGAAGCTTAACTCAGTAGGTCTTAAAAGACGTGTTGCAGCAAAAGAGCCACTTTTAAGGAATGGAAATAAAGAGAAGAGAAGAAAATATGCTTCAGAACACAAGTATTGGACATCTGAGACCTACTGAGTTACGCTTCCTTCGTACAGTAGAGGGATCAACTGAGACACCTGTTATTTTTCGAGATCTGCTACAAGTGAAGTGCTGGATTTGCGTCTGTCTCGAAGGAAAGTAATCTTTACATATTGTAGATCAGATGGAGAAAGATTAGAGGGCCTCCCTGATCTAGGATGATCAGCTGGAGTCCCATTTGATGTGACGAGCCAAGATTGTTTTTGCACCAGTTTTGGAAACACCTGTAGGTTCACTTATTTTTCTTTGACTCAGTCCCTCACCATGCAAATGTATTATTTTATATCTAATCTCATCAGAAATTGTACGTTTCGCCATTTCTTAAGACTGTCAAGGAAAAAACCATGAATTAGAAATATAATGAGAAACGTTTTGGATAAATTTATTTTTCAGAATTTAAGTGAATATGTCAATAATTTTAATTGTAAATATTGATATAACAATAGGTTCGGAGCATTTACTGCAGATCCACCTTTAATAGTTCGCTAGATCTTTAAACATATGCGTTATAAGTAAGATAATGAACCAACCCTCAAGTCCAATTTATGTAGACTAGAAGGTCATCCAGCTTATACAACTTTATACATTTAAGAAATAACTTAGTTATACGTTACTATGAACCAGAGGTTCGAGTTAATATGTATTTTAGTGTCAAAACCAATTTTCATACGACAGATTATCTAATAGTTATCAGATCGACAGTGGTCTCTGACTTTTGCACGGTACTGTATATATATATATATATATATATATATACACCTTTGGCAACCTTTGGTTAGCTTCCGCCCGAATTGTTCATTCTGACGAAGGTCAAGCTTTTCACTCCACCTTAGACCTACAGTTTAACGTGGAATCCGAACCACGCCCCATCAACAGCCCAGCGTCTTAACCACTAGGCCACCTAGGGTACCCATTTATCTACCAACCACTTTCTTTATTGTGTGGAAGGATGAACAGCTGGGTTTTGCTGCGCGCCGACTGCCGTCGGGTCTCGAACCCGGAGCCGATGGATTCGTAGTCAGCGACGCTAACCACTACACCACCGAGGTATGGATCTATGCGTAATTTGAGAGCTATTTTGTGGAGAAACGTTGTAAATAGCTGGGATTTTTTGTACAATTATACATAGTACTCACTGGCCTACATAGTCATTGCTTCAGACAACTATCTCTTAACCATCTATGAACCACTTGTATAATTTAGGCCACGCCCACAATTAGGTAAATGTTTGGACTATATGACCTCAGGTGGCTGTTTATGGTACAGTTTCACTTGTTACGCAAAAACAAGATAAATTAATTAATTTACAAAGAAAAAATAAATTCATATTCGTTAAAGATCTATTTTCCTGGTTTTTTAATGCATCAAAATCTTGTACAACTTTTTCAAAATTTAAATTGTCTGTTGTATCGCTTTCAAATGAAATAATAACAAGTCCATCCAAATTTTTTCTGCAACATTGTAGACTGCAGAAAATAATTTTTTATTAATTTCAATTTCGTGAAACTACGTTCCACAGACGCAACATTTGCTAGTAGTGTCAGTAAATTCGGAGCAAGTGTAGTTTACGTCCCCCTGACGCAAAAGGGGACACAAACTACACTAGGAACTTTAGGAGACATTTTTTAAATGAATCCATCAAATAAAACGTTAAAACTAAGGAAAATATCGTCAATATATATATATATATATAATATATATATATATATATATATATATATATTGACGATTGGTTAGGTTAAATCGTAATATTTTCGTTAGTTTTAACGTTTTATTTGATTAGGTATATGCGGACAAAGTTGGGGAACGCAAACAACACTAAGATAATGTAGGGGAACGTAAACTACACTAGGCACCACAGGGGGACGTAAACTACACTTGCTCCGTAAATTCTTATGCAAAGTCATTCAGTTTTGTAGAAATAATTAAAATCTTTAGTTACGAAATGCAAGGAAACTGGTTAGAGGATGTTAGACAGGGAAAAGATCGGATCTTTTCTGTTAGGGGGCTAGCAGCGAATTTTAATGAAAATCGGTATACTAATGTGGTTTGGGTCACTGATTTCAAAAATAACTTTCTTTTTTTTGGAGAAATGAAAAACAAACATGTTAGAGCACTTTAAATGATTAATTAATGTGTTTTTAACGAAAATATCATGACTTAACCTAACCAATCGTCAAGGGCATACAGTTCACCTAACCGGGCATACAGTTCACCTAACCGGGCATTCAATTGACCTAAACTGAGCATTAATTCTTGATTTTTTTCTGCTACTTTTACAGATCTGCCGGAATCCTTCAAAAAACGTATTCTTCGTAAAGTTGCACATTTTACCGTTTGACCGACGCTTTTGGCAACGAAAGAACTGGGTATTTTTATCAAAGGAACACACTTTCCCACACTTAGAGCACTTTTTCATAAACAGTAGCAGTTTGTGACTCTGGCTAAATTTAACACAATCCTCTGTAACTAGTTTAAGCTTGTTAAAACACATATTAATTATTTAAAGTCCTCTAACATGTTTGTTTTTTATTTCTTCAAAAAAAGAAAGTTATTTTTAAAATCAATGACCAAAACTACATTAGTATATAGATTTTCATTAAAATTCGCTGCTAGCCCCCAAACAGAAAAGACCCACAAGATCTTGGCATTATAGTAGACATGACTTACTTATATCCCATCCGACTTAAAGCCGGGTCGGGTCCCCCAGATGGCGTCCTCGCTCCAGGTTCCTGTCGTTTGCACCTCCCTCCTGTGAACCAGGAAGGAAGGTGCGTCGGTTCGCCCGTACGCGGTATGCGCCATCAATCATAGGGTTTCCTGGCAAATAAAGCAGCCGGTTTGCCATCCCTCTGCTGCTTGTTTGGTCCACTGCTCCTTACGCGCCGGTGCTTTCCTGTTAACGGGAATACCCAACCGCCCGCCACCAAACTGTTTGTTATGTATTTTTGCTCTCGTCATTTTCGTTTAAACTAACGAAAATATCACAACTTAACCTAACCAATCATCAAGGGCGTACAGTTGACCTAACCGCGCATTCAATTGACCTAACCGGGCATTGAATTAACCTAACAGGTTAATATAACGGAAAATGCCCGGTTTGGTCAACTGAATACCCAGTTAGGTTAATTGAATGCCCGGTTAGGTCAACTGTACGCCTTTGATAATTGGTTAGGTTAAGTTGTGATATTTTCTTTAGTTTAAACGAAAATGACGAGAGCAAAAATACATCATAAACAGTTTGGTAGTCCCGATAATACGTAAGTACCGAATTTATTAATGATTTAAATGAAATTAGTTAATATGTAAGCGATAATCAGTTAGTAGGGGGCCAAAATGTCTTTGTCATCTAAAATCGCAGAAAAAACGTCACTGCTTTCGGTACGTTGTCGCCACATGAATTCCGCAAGATACGAGTCCAGATGATGGCGGGCGGTTGGGTATTCCCGTTAACAGGAAAGCACCGACGCGCCTGGTAGGAGTGCTCTCTCCCTCAGGATAGTAGACATATATATATATATATATATATATATATATATATATATATGCAAATATGAAATAGCGCCTAAGTAAGGATAAATATTGTTATTAAAGAGTTGTTCTGTATTTTTGCTGGTACTACGAGCAGCGGCGGATTATCACTGAGGCGATTGAGGCTGAAGCCTCAGGCTCCCATGCTTGAGGGGGGCCCTCAATCAACTGAGTTTCGATAATATAATTCGAGATTTCGCAAACTTCTTTGATTAAATATGACAGAGTACACAAACTGACAAATTCCCTGTTTTATTTTATGTTTTATAGGCCCTAAATTAAAGTTTGTTTAATACTGTTTGGTTTAGCAAACGGCAAAATACACAGGGTTAAGGTTCTTTTAAGTTTGTTTCTCAATTAGCCTGAGCACCGTACATATAATTCGTGTAAATGTACTATGTACTGTACATGTATTGTTAATAAAAAGCTATAAAAAAGGGCCCCCATATTCTTCATTGCCCCGGGGCTCCGAGGTGTCTTAATCCGCCTCTGACTACGAGTATATCTCCATTCATTAGCTGTCACTATCAATTAAGTTTCCCTACAGTTTACAAGTTTTCTCATTGTTTAAAAAAAAAACATATACTGTAAAATTCTTTCTTAAAGCTTTTATTTTTGTACTGGATATCACAACTGGTTTTTCAAATGATATTTAAGTATTATGTTGACCTAAATAACTAGACAAGCATACTTGATGTTTTATAAAGTGTAGATTTAATAGGTCATATAGAGTTTTTGGACCTTTTCCAGTTTGTGTACCGTTTTTCATATAATTTATTTTTGAGAATATTTTTGTTAAAACTAACGAAAATATCACGACTTAACCTAACCAATTATCAAGGGCGTACAGTTGATCTATTATTAATTATAACATTGTTTGTTTCTGGAATAGTATTTACTATTTACTAATAGATCAACTGTACGCTCTTGATAATTGGTTAGGTTAAGTCGTGATATTTTCGTTAGTTTTAACAAAAATATTCTCAAAATAAATTATATGAAAAACGGTACACAAACTGGAAAAGGTCCGAGTTTTTATAGGTTGTAACTGCATTTTCCTTAGATTCCTTAATTTATTAAATTACTTAACCCAAACCTAACAACAGTACAATTACATTTTACATCAATGATAAAAATTTATTTATTTAACCTCATATTAACTAACCTATACGTTAATCTACTTCCTTCCCTTTTGATTATGAAAATAAATCTTTCCACCCTTTATGATCTTGCACCCATATTTAAGATTTTTGTACATCATTTTAAATTTTATTTAAAATATAAAATCATTAAGTCAGATGAGTTTTTAATACTTCTGACTTTATTTAACTTATCACTCCAGAGTCTTACTGGTGACACCACCTTCTTAACTATAGTATTATTGGATACCTTATGAAACTTACAGAGGAATTTGACACAACTTGAGCATCAATTCTAAAATTAACCAAGAAGCCAGCTTGTCCTCTTGAGATTAAACGAAAAGAATCTATGAATGTACTTTGTAATAAAAAAGTTTACAAAATCTTCATTTCAAGTAATGATTATTAGGGCTGAGCATATATCCTACGGTCGGATATATATATATATATTACCAGTCAAAAGTTTAAGTACACCCTGAAATATTTATAAATTTCAAATTTTGTTTAAAGTTTTTTATTTATTAACTAAGTTATCATGGCACAAATTCATAAGTACAAACATGGGAACTTAAATAACAACAAATCAGGACAATTTACTAAAAGCAAAGTCTAAATTTTAGATTCATCAAAATAGCCGCCTCTAGCAGCAATTACAGCAGAACAAATTCGAGGCATGCGCTCAACAAGAGAAAGAAGATAGTCTGGTGAAAGCTGCTGCCAGCACTCTTGTAAGAGTTCCCAGAGCTTCCGAGCAATGGATTGGCTGCTTGGCTTTCACTCGTCGATCCAGTTCATCCCACCCTAGTTCGATGAGGTTCAGATCCAGGGACTGTGCTGGCCATTCCATAACTGTGAGCTGACGTTGCCGTTCTTTCTGCTTCAGGTAATTTTGACACAGCTTGGAAGTGTGTTTAGGATCGTTGTCTTGCTGCATTATGAACTGTTGGCCAACTAGTCGCAGTCCAGATGGGATGGCAAAACATCCCCAGACCATCACACTTTCTCCACCGTGCTTCACTGTTGGCACAACACACTGCTGTGTCATTCTTTCACCCGCTCTGCGCCGCACAAATACTCTACGTTTGGGTCCAAAAACTTTGAACTTTGATTCGTCAGTCCAAAGGACAAATTTCCATTGCTCAACAGTCCATTTTTGGTGTTTTATAGACCAGACTAGCCTTTCCTTTGCTGCAGTTCGTCCTTTTAATCCTGTCTCTCTTAGTCTTCTCTGAACAGTTGAAGTTGAAACTGTTGTACTTCTGGAATTGTTCAGCTGGGCTTTGATTTCAGGTGCTGTGAGGCATCTGTTGCGCAGACTGGTGACTCGGATATACTTGTCCTCTGAGTCTGTTGTGGTTCTTGGTCGCCCTGACCTTTTTCTGTCCTTATTTTGACCAGGTTATTCGTACCGTTTAATGGCACAAGCAGCCGCATTCACAGAAACTTTTAATTTTTTCGCAATTTGCCTCAGTGATTGGCCCTCATTTCTCAGTTACAATCGACTGTCTTTTTTCTGTTGTTAACTGAGCTTTGGCACCCATTTTTGCTTTTTGAAACACAGAAATATGCCTTAAATTACACAGTTAGCTCCTCTGCAAGGATTTTATATGTAAAGACCTGCAGCGCATGTTAATAACTGAACACATGTATTAACATACTTCTGAAGAAACACACTACCCCAGTAAAGACTTTTAAACTGTTTTTGGACCTTTGTGCAGAGCTAATGGCATTAATTTTAGGTTGCATGCTAGACGTAAATTAACACATTTTGAAGGCTATTTTGAAGAAGCTTCTGTGCTACAAAACACTGCATAGGGCAGATGCACTGAAGCATACAATATGAAAGCCAGGTAAGCAAATTCATCCCTAGGACCTGTTAAGTTTACATTTGAAGTTTATGTCATGAGCTAAGCAGAAAAACATTGGAAATTAGTAGGTGTACTTAAGCTTTTGACTGGTAGTATATATATATATATATATATATATATATATATATAGGCAGTACTTCTCTGGGATCTTTTCCTTTATAGCACCCCAATTTCTTTTGGATCACCTGAAGATCAGCGCCCCCAGCCTTCTTTAGTTAGCTTTATAAGGTTAACTAACGAAAATATCACAACCTAACCCAACCAATCGTCAAGGGCGTACAGTTAACCTAACGATTGGTTAGGTCAGGTCGTGATATTTTCGTTGGTAAGCCTTATAAGGCTAAGTAAAGAAGGCTGAGGACCCTGATCTTCAGGTGATCCTTTCTTTTTTTCAGTTAGTAATAATTTTGACACAGAAAACAAAAAACGAACAAAATTTGTAAACAAAATAATGTATTCAATTTTCCGTTGGCCAGAATCCAACAATATCTTGCAAAATAATATCAAACGAATCACGTCCATTAAACTTAGAACGCCACATGAATTCAGCCATGTAAGAATCAATAAAATTACGATGAGTGCAGAATCGTTTTTTATTGTTCAACTTGATTGGTCACCATCTGTCTACAATTGTTTATGTATGAGCCAATGTCTCCGGATCTACAAAGTTATGTTTATGTTTCACAGTTTTATGTTCAAAGCCTTCGTCCTGGATTGTGGTATATGCACGCCAGCAGTCAAAAATTATAATTGTTCCCGGTCGGATTCTTTCTTTGATTATTAGCATGAAGTTTATAAAGTTTCGTTAAAACTAACGAATTAATCGAAACCTACGGGAAAATTATTGAATGCCCGGTTAGGTCAACTGTACGCCCTGACAATTGTTAGGTTAAGTTGTGATATTTTCGTTAAAACTAACGAAAATATTACGACTTAACCTAACCAATCGTTATGGACGTACAGTTGACCTAACCGGGCATTCAGTTACCCTAACTAGTTGGTTAATTTTTAAATTCACGTCTCATTCTAAAGTTCTACAGGTCTACAAAAGCTAAGGCTAGGAAAAACACTAAGATCCACTCTAAGGTTAGCCCGAGAGAAAGAAGAGAGTAGGGGGCTAAAAGAAGAGAATAAGGGGTTAAGTAAGTAGCAAAACCTATCATTCGTGGGTTAACATTCATTCAGAAAAAGAGAAAGACTCAGCATCATTATCCGTCGGCCACTGCCGACAAGTCGGAAAAATAGTCGAAGAGAATAAGAAAGGGGTGAAGGATGAAAAGAAGTAAAATAAGAACGCTTACAAACCATGCAAACACAGTCTTAAATCAAACACTGTCATACCGTGCAAACTACAGACATGCAAGTAAAGAGAGGATAAGAAAAGAACAAAAAAAAAAAAAAAAGTATGAGGAGTATAACAAAAAGTGGGTTAGTCTAATTTTTTTTTTAATATAATTTTGTTGCTGGCATGTCACAAGCTGGTATTAATCGTCAACAGACTCAAACCTCGACCATTACCCTCAGAGCTCCTGTTGCTAATTGTTTTATTATTTTAAACGACGTTAATATTTTTAAAATGCTTATCTAAACGGTTTTTAAACATATTAACGCTGGTAGAGTTCACAACGGACGCGGGAAGATTATTCCATTTATCAATTACTTTAAAGGTAAAAAGGTTTTTAGCGATGTTAGTTATGAAACGTCTGCCACGTAATTTAAATCCGTTATTACGAGTATTGCTATTGTAGAAAATGAACAATTTGTCAAAATTTACGTTATTGATTTTATTAACGATTTTCAAAACTTCAATAAGCTCCCCCCTTAATCTCCTAATTTCGAGTGAATGCAAGTCTAACTTTTTAATCCTATCTTCGTAAGACTTGTTGCGTAGTGACGGAATTAGTTTCGTGGCGCTTTGCTGAACCCTTTTCCAACCTATCAATATCCTCACGCAAATACTGGCACCAAAACTGAAAGGCATATCCTAAGTGAGGTCTCACTTGGGACTTGTAAATGGGCAATATAATATTTTTCGATTTAAATTCAAAATTACGCGCTATGCAGCCTAACATCCTAATAGCTTTTGCGTAAGACTCCAAGCACTGGTTCCTAACTTTTAAATCCTTAGATACGCGTACGCCTAAATCTACTTCCTCGTCAACGCTCGCTAACTGTCTACCATCCATCGTGTACATGTAATTGTTGTTACGAGAACCTATATGCAAAACTTTATATTTATCTACGTTAAATTGCATCTGCCACTTATCCGTCCACTCCATAATCCCATTTACATCGTCTTGGAGCCAATTTCTATCGTCCACGTTAAGAACTTTACCGCCTATTTTAGTGTCGTCCGCGAATCTTGACACGTTACTGGTCAAGCATACATCTATGTCGTTAATGTAGATTACGAATAGCAATGGGCCTAACACTGAACCCTAAGGGACACCGCTACCTACATCCAACCACCCCGATTCACTACCATTAACAACGACCCTCTGTCTCCTAGCACGAAGCCATTCCTCTAACGGTTCTAACCAGTTAGCTACCTGACCGCGTATACATGGCCGTAACTACCTATGAGGTCACCGAGGTCCGGACCTCGGTAATTATTTCCTAAAAAAAAAAAAGAAACTGAACCGTTCTCCGTGTATGAAACGCATATTACCGCTTTTCTTTCGAAAAGAGGGAGCGTCGAGCGTTTTGTGTTTTGTGTTTAGTGTATAGCTTGGGTTGTGTTTGTATATGTCATTTTGGTCTGAATTTTTCTCGTCCCGCCGCGCTCGAAAAAAATCTGGACCTCACTAATTTCTAAACCCTAGTTACGGCCCTGCGCGTATACTGTGCGCTTTAACTTTCGCTATTAATCTTCTATGCGGAACTGTATCGAACGCCTTTTTAAAATCTAAATAAATAACGTCAGCCGCTCTATGCCTATCGTACTCGCGCATTATTTCGTTATAAAACTCTAACAAATTAGTTAAACAAGATTTATGGCGTCAAAACCCATGCTGACTACTATTAATCAAATCGCGACTTTCTAAGTGATCGACGATACGATCCCTAACTACGGAGTCCAAAAGTTTACCGACAATTGACGTTAAGCTAATGTCTATAACTGCAGCTACTGTGCGGTCGCCTTTTTAAAAATGGGCGTAACGTTAGCTAATTTGAAGTCTTCAGGAATAATCCCCGCTTCCAGTGACTTATTAAAAATTTTTGTTAAGGGGCCTATGATAACATCTTTCAAATCCATTAAATGTCTAGGATAAAGCGCGTCAGGGCCTGGAGCCTTGCTAACTTTTAGTTTATCGATATAATGCGCAATCTCACCCTCGTAAACAGTTATTTCATTCAAAATAGTCTCGCTACTAAATGGAACGATATCGTCCACGTCGGAGACATTATTTACGTTTTCTACGGTAAAAACTGTCGCAAAAAAGTTGTTAAAAAATACTTGCCATCGCCTGAGCGTCGGAAGCCAAAGTGCCGTTAGCGTCCACTAGAGGGCCTATGTTATCTTTTATCGACTTCCGATTATTGACGTAGTCGAAAAACGTTTTCGGATTATGTTTACTATACGCAGCTACAAGTATCTCAAAATTACGCTCGGCATTCCTAACAGATCTCTTAACCTGACGTCTAAGCTCGATATATCTATTAAAGTTAGCTACCGTGACATTGCGCTTATTAAGTCTGTACGCTCTGCTACGCTCGTTTATGAACTCACCTATTTCCCTAGTCACCACTTGAGCCTACCATGATTACTAGCGCGCTTGGGCCTACGAGGAATAAACGCCCTTTCGATATTCAAAAACTTTCTTTAAATGCCTCCCAATGAAAATTTGCGTCATTACCCATAAATAAATTATCCCGGTCCACTACTCTCATCCTATCCATAAAACTATAAAAATTAGCCGTACGAAAATCAGGGACTTCTATTACGTTAGTATCCTTACTGTTTTCTATCAATAGCTTAAACCTAATAATTTGGTGATCACTACATCCCAAACTCTCACGTACTTCCAAGCCTTCGACTATATTTTCGTCGTTCGTCATCACCACGTCTAAAATATTGTCACCGCGCTTTGGTTCGGTAACCATCCGTCGTAAAAAATTATCTTCCATGAACTCAATCAGTCTCAAAACCTCATCATTACCAGTAAAAGTCTCGTAATTAACGTTAGAGCAGTTAAAGTCTCCGACAATTATACTATTAAAATTATTAATATAGTTATTAAGGGGTGTGTAAAATCTAGTATCGGTATCGAGGGGTTGAAACAACAACGAAATTAAAGCTAATACTACACGCCCTAAATTCAACGCATATACATTAATTGCTGTCGGAAAATCTATCTTAACCTCGATAGCCCTAAGGGAATTACCACCAATCCTATGTAATCTATCATTAGTAAAAAGTTCGGATCACCTGAAGATCAGGGCCCCCAGATTTATTTAATTACCCTTATAAGGCTAACTAACGTAAATATCACGACCTAACCTAACCATTCGTTAGGTCAACTGTACGCCCTTGACGATTGATTAGGTTAGGTCGTGATATTTTCGTTAGTTCGCCTTATAAAGCTAACTAGAGAAGGCTGGGGGTCCTGATCTTCAGGTGATTCAAAAGTTTAAAACCCGCTATATCAAGTTCCCTCAACAAGTCCCGAGTTACGATATTTAACCACGTTTCGGTTATAGCAACTATATCGTAGTTCCCGGAATAAATTATCGCCTTAAATTCGTTCAATTTATTTTTAATACAACGCTCGTTACATTAAAAGATGTTTAAATTAATTTTTACCACGGATCGACGTTTTAAACTATTTTTCTCATCGAGCCGGCGTTTCCTGGACCCACAACGTTTAAAGAGGGCTTCGACCTATACAGCTTTCGAACGTTCTCATCGATTAACCTACCTGCCTAGCATTCCCTATTTCATTGAAATGCCCCCCACCTTTTATAAAAAGGCTAGGATCACTAAATTTTCACCACAGCTTTACCAAAGGCTACATTTTCCTGAGCACAAATCTCTTCTAGTTTAGTGATCAAAAATATTGTTTTTGACGTAATCCTAAAATTTAAACCGTGCCTAGGGGTAATACCTAGAACTAAAGACCTATCTGACCTTACCTTCAGGGACCTAATTAACCCCCTGTATCTCTCCAAAAGGTCAGGCACTCTCGTATCGGGCCTATACGAGTCGTTGTCCCCTAACATCGTCACCAACATCGAGCGACGGGAGGCAACATCAATTCCCTCTACTTCGTCTCTAATTCTGTCAACCCTGGCCCCTGGTAGACAGACCCTCCTTCTCTTGGTTGGATTCCGTTCAACGAACTCCTTATCCATATGACGCACTAAGGAGTCCCCAATTAAAATCGTTTCCCCCTCGTTCACATCCCTATGCAACTGGGTAGAAGGGTTTGAAACCTCGATAAGGCGGGGGGGGGGGGAGCGGATTCCTATCACCTAACGTCACTAATCTCGGACCAACCTTAACCCTTTCCTCTCCTCAACTCTGTCTAACCTTCTTTTCTAGGTTCCTCACCTCACCCTTCAACTTACTAACGTCTTCAACGTTAGTATAGGTTCGGCCTTCGTCAATTGTAAGCCTACCTCTATCCTCATCAAGCGTTGCAAGTCTTTCCGTCACCTCGCGTACACTACGTTTTAAATCAACTATCTCTTCGCTTAACTCACAAAAGATACAAACCGATCTCTCGGTAATCGCCATAGGACCGCCCCTTGGGGCATTGGTTTCTGCGAGTATGTAGAAGAATTACGGCATTTGGAAGAGTGAAGTCCATGGTGTAATGGTATCGCGTCTGACCGGCAATCGGAAGATCCCGGGTTCGATTCCCAGGTGGTTACTTCATTTTTTCATTTGTTCCGTTTTCTCTCTCTCGTCTTGCGCGGAATATCTCCTATACAAGCGTCGTTCTTTACGATATATATATATATATATATATATATATATATTACAGTCAAAGTGTGTAACCAGCCATTACGTAAAATGGCTAAAATTCCGCCTTGGTCATTTCGTACAAGATCATTTGCCCGGTTAGGTCAACTGTTTGCCCGGTTAGGTCAACTGTATGCCCGGTTAGGTCAACTGTTTGCCCGGTTAGGTCAACTGTATGCCCGGTTAGGTCAACTGTATGCCCTTGACAATTGGTTAGGTTAAGTTGTGTTATTTTCGTTAGGCTTAACGAAAATAACACGACTTAACCTAGCCAATTGTCAAGGGCATACATTTGACCTAACTGGACCTTCAATGGCGGACATCGGAATAACATTGAAGGCCCGGTTAGTATTTGAAAACCTCTATATTGAAAATTCAAATTTAAATGTGTTCAAATGTTCAAATGTGTTCAAATGTGTTGAAATGTGTATTTGAAGAGTGTTTCTGACTTATTTGAACAGACCTGTGGATGTACGTATGTTTTAGCAGATTTAGTTAGTTCAATAAAGGTTTCCAATTTTATTGTGGTGTTTGTTATTTCTATGAATTCATGACAAAAGTCATTTTAACATTTCACGAAATGATCATGGTGGAATTTCAGCCATTTCGCGTAATGGCTGAAGATTTTAGTCATTTCGCGAAATGACCAAATGAAACAGCCATTTCGCGAAATGACTAAAGTTTCAGCTATTACACGCGAAATGGCTGGTTACACACTTTGACTGTAACATATATAAGCGGTAGCTATATATATATATATATATATATATATATATATATATATATATATATATTATACCAGCATCATAACTTTAAATTAGTTTTCGATTACCGCTTACCTGACTGCACGCCACTGATATACTGTGTGTGTGTATATATATATTGTATATAGTGGGTGCTATAAAAGAACACAGTAGAACAATTGGGTGCTATTAAGGAAAAGATCCCTCCTCTGATTTCCCATGGAATGATTACTGCTCGGGGCCCTTCCAAGTGTGCTGAGTGCATCACAGAGGTAATTCTCTCGGGCATGGAGGCGTACTGCCGCGTACATTCCATATTCTACTTTTACGACTAATGCAAATAAACTTTGATTTAACTTTACTTGATCTAATGTTATCCCAACAGAGAGAAGGCTTTCAGAAGGTACTGTCGTCTTCCAACGCCTTACTCTCACTTCGCTTATATTTCTGCCCGGAATCGTGCAAAATCTTTTCTTCAACTCGCCAAAAACTCCTTCATTCGGTAAAAGTGTGAAAACCTATCCAATTCTAATTCTTCTCGTTCTTTCTGGCATCTAGCTAAAAACCTCTCCAACAACTTTACTTTCTCTTCTTTCCCTCCTCTTTTCCAGTTCGACGGTTCAATTGCTGCCTCTTCTTCTTCTTCTTCTTCCGCAGCTTATTATCCCATCTTTACATGGGGTCGCTGTTTTTGGTTCGTCTTCTCCACTCTCCTCTGTCGTATACCACGTCTTCCTCCAAGTCCTTCTCCCTGATGTCCGCCACCACACAGTCCCTCCATCTCGTCTTCGGTCTTCCTCTTCTTCTCCGTCCCGGCAACTCCATCTCCAGCACTCTGCGCCCCACATACTCCTCCTCTCTTCTCCTGACGTGTCCATACCACCTCAGCCTGGCCTCCTGCACCTTCTTAGATGCTTCCGCCACCTTCACTGTTCCTCTTATATGCTCATTTCTGACCCTATCCCTCCTCGTCACTCCACACATCCATCTCAACATCTTCATTTCAGCCACATCGATTTTTCTTTCATTGCTCTTCTTCATTGGCACAGTCTCCATTCCATACAACATTGCCGGCCTCACCACTGTTTTGAATACCTTTCCCTTCAGTTTCACTGGGACCCTCTTATCACAGAGCACCCCTGATACGTCTCTCCAGTTCTTCCACCCCAACTGTATTCTACAGTTTATCTCTCTCTCTGCTCCCCCCTCTGCATCCACTGTTGACCCCAAGTATTTAAAATACTCCACCGTCTTAACACGCTCTCCACTCAATGTCACTTCCCCTCCTCGGTCCTGCTGCACATCACATCTCATATATTCGGTCTTCTTTCGGCTAATTCTCATCCCCCTACTTTCCAACGCCTCTCTCCAATTTTCCAACTGCTGCTCCACCTCCTCTTTCATCTCCCCACTCAACACAACATCGTCTGCATACATCATGCACCACGGCGCCTCCCCTCTAATCCTGTCCGTCAACACACCGAATACCACATTGAAAAGGAAGGGGCTCAAAGCTGATCCTTGGTGCAGACCAACTTCCACCCCAAAGCTCTCTGACACACCCACGCTACTCCTCACCTTAGTTGTTACTCCCCTGTACATCCCCTTGATCAGTTTAACATACTTCTCCGGTACCATCTTTTCCCATAAGCATCTCCAAACTTCCTGCCGTGGTATCCTATCATATGCCTTCTCCAAGTCAATAAAAACTATGTGCAACGCGCCTTCTGCCCCTCTCTGTACCTCTCTGCCAACTGTTTCAATGCAAAAACTGCATCTGTCGTTCTCCTTCTCGGCATAAATCCAAACTGTTCCACTGACACTTCCGCTTCGTCTCTCAACCTACTCTCCACTATTCGCTCCCATATCTTCATTGTATGTGATATTAGCTTGATCCCTCTATAACACTGGTATGCATCAATTTTGCTGTCAAGGGTTTTGTACGTGATTCTTATAGAGTTTTTCCTGCTGATTTCGAATCTGCAATCCGTTTTTCTCAATCAGCTCAGGTTATCCGGCTATGGCCTCATAAGTAAAATAGAATTTTTCGTGATTTTGTCAAAGCGGAATTGGAACAGTAACATCTATCATCACTTGTTTCACTTGTATAATATCTTTTTTTACTTTTCAGGCATATAGATAAAATATTTCATAATGAATAGAGCGTGTAAAAATGATCCAAATAGATTCTGCTACATATGTGGGACGGTTACCATGCCAAATAACCAGTCCCAAATCACTAAATTTGTGAAGACAATGTATAGAGCATACTTTGGAATTAAGCTAGGGGACCAGGACAAAAATTTCGCCCCTCATATGTGCTGCAAGACGTGCATTGAAAATTTGAGAAGATGGAGCAAAGGCAGATTGAAATCTTTGCCTTTTGGAATTCCCATGATTTGGAGAGAAGGAAAGGATCACGTGACAGATTGCTATTTCTGCATGACAAACCTCCAAGGTGGGCTTATAAATTTATTTTTCTTAAATATTTTGAAATCCTCGTATGAAACTTGACATAATATTCACCATAATGTAATATTCACCATATATAGCATAATATTCACCATAATGGTAATCATACATTTACATATACATATTGTTATAGAAAATACATTTACACATACATATTGTTATAGAAGTTACATTTACATATACAATGATTGTATATTTTCTTTCTTTTTCATTCATATTGTCCCCGAAGGGACAATATGAATGAAAAAGAAAGAAAATATACAGACTCCATCGACCTATTTCATATCTTACAGACCGCAGCCTTCCCTCACGAGCCGCCACTGTCTGAATGCTTCTTCTATTTCATATGCAAGTTTTATATCCATGTTTCTGTGTTTCTATTTTCAGGAGTTAACAAGAAGAATAAACACATTGTTGTATACCCTGACATTCCTTCTGCTATGAGACCTGTACCCCATGGTCCTGGAATTCCAATACCCGACCCACCTCAAACCCTGAACTTCGATGATTCTGATGATGAATCAATGACCAATGCCAATGACCAGTCCCAGTCGTATATACCTCAAAATACCGCTTCAAATGAGCCGAGGCCTCTCAACCAGGCCAAACTTAATGATCTTACCAGGGATTTAGGACTTTCCAAATTAGCTGCCGAGATCTTGGGCTCACGACTTCGAGAGGACAACTTGCTGGCTCCGGGAACAACATTCTCCTGGTATAGGAAACGAGAGGAAGAATTCCGCAAGTTTTTTGCAGTGCACGAAAATACCTCTTCCTTAGTGTACTGCTGCAATGTTGAGGGGCTAATCGAATCCTTGGGCCTGCCACATAACGCATCAGAATGGAGGCTATTTATAGACTCGTCTAAACGAAGTTTGAAGGCAGTACTTCTCAACATTGGGAATAGGGTTGCATCAGTCCCTCTAGCACATTCCGTACAACTTACTGAGAGCTACGATAACATGAAAATTTTACTGGATGCTCTCGTATATCGTATACGACCAACATAACTGGAGGATCTGTGGAGATTTGAAGGTAATACTAATATCATAAGTAAACTATTGCTATTGACTATGTTGTTTTTCCAAAGGTTATTTGAGAGCGTATAAGAACACTTAACTTCCCCACAGAAGTGATACAGTCCAATGCATAGATTTTTTTATCTGATAGAACAAATTCTCTAAATTCTTTAAATATTTTCATTTTTTTTCAGATTGTGGCATTTGTTTTGGGAATGCAAAGGGGATACACGAAATACCCATGTTTCCTCTGCAAATGGGATAGCCGAGCGGATGAGAAGCACTATGCACAGTGTGAATGGGCATCCAGAGAGAATTTTGAACCTGGGTCGCATAATGTCGTTTCAGTGCCTCTTGTACCACCAACAGAAATTTTGCTCCCACCACTTCATATTAAGCTGGGCTTGATGAAAAATTTCATCAAATCAATGAATAAGGAGGGTTCAGCATTCCGATATCTCGAGAGTAAATTTCCTCATATATCTGATGCTAAACTAAATGCTGGGGTTTTTGATGGTCCTCAAATTCGAACTTTGATCAAGGATACTCAGTTCGAAAACGCAATGACTCCAACTGAGAAGAATGCCTGGCAGGCATTCAAATCAGTTGTCACTGATTTTCTTGGCAAGCGTAGAAGTCCAGAATACGAGTCCGTTGTCGAAAACTTGATGGAGGCTTTCAAAGCTCATGGGTCGCGCATGTCCATAAAAATGCACTTTTTGTGGTCCCACTTGGACTATTTTCCTGAAAATTGCGGGGATTATAGTGAGGAATAGGGTGAACGATTTCACCAAGATATCAAAATAATGGAAGAGAGGTACCAGGGAAACTGGGATATCAATATGCTGGCGGACTATTGCTGGTGTTTGAAGCGAGACGTGCCCGAAGAAAAACACAGACGGAAAGCCAAAAAACTTAATTCCTTCCTCAATAAACTTTTTTCCATATTCATTGTATGAATAAAAGTATTTATTCACACAATGTTTTCATTTTTCACGAGTGTTCTTATAATATTACTCGTATCTACAGTGTTTAAGCTAAAAAAAATCAATAAATTTGGGGATAAAATTGGACTTATAATAAATGGCCAAGAGAGAAAAAACCTGACCTGATTGAGGAAAACCAATGTCATTTTCGAATTCAGCATGGTCGAATTATATAATATGAGTTGAAAAAACCCTCACAGCAGACAAAAAAATTTCATACGCATACCAGTGTAATTCGTGCAATCTTGTACATCTCCCTTCTCTTTGAATATAGGCACTATGATGCTGGTCCGCCACTCATCCGGAATCACCTCCTGGTCAAACAACTTCTGCATTAGATCCCACACCAGATCCACTCCCTCATCTCCCAGTGCCTTCCATGCCTCAGCTGGTATCTCGTCTGGGCCAGTCGCTTTGTTATTTTTCATCCTATTCAGAGCACGACTCACTTCCATCCTCCCCACTTGTTCTGTCATAGCTACAGTTGGTAATCCATCCTCATAGAAAGATCTTTGGTTTCCTTTATTTAATAATTCCTCAAAATATTCCTTCCATCTATCCTTTATCTCTTCATCTCTTTGCAGCACCGCCCCCTCCCTTCCCTTAATTTGTTTTACCTGTGTAAAGTCTTTTGTCGCTCTACTTCTGCTCTTAGCCAATCTGTATATCTTCTTTTGTCCTTCACGATCCTTTAAATCCTCATACATCAGACTTGCTGTCTCTTCTTCTGACAAAGCTAAACTCTACGCTCTACGCTCAAACGATTCCGGTGCTGTTCCTCTATCTCCTCCTCCCTCTCACTTTATTATGCCTGAAATAAGAATCTCTTCTAAATATGTTCTTTCTGCACTATCTGGATCAACTCTAGGAAGGCGTACGGTTCTGATGATGTTCTTCCTGTTGTTCTCAAGAACTGTGGTTCTGTGCTGACACCCTGCCTAGGGAAACTCTTTCGTCTGTGTCTTTCATCTACTACTTTTCCTTCCTGCTGAGACTTCGCTTTCATTCATCCTGTTCCAAAGTGTGACCGCTCTCAACCCTCCAACTATCGTCCAATTGCTTTGATTTCTTGTCTTTCTAAAGTTTTTTAATCTATCCTTAATAAGGAGATTCTTAAACACCTCTCTCCTCACAATCTTCTTTCTTGAGGATGGTTTCCGCAAGGGACGCTCTACTTGCGATCTTATTGCATATCTCTCTGACTCTTGGTCATCCCCTTTTCGGGGTTTTGGTGAAGCTTTTGCTATTGCGCTAGATATCGAAAGCTTTTGATAGAGTCTGGCACAAATCTTTAATTTCGAAACTGTCATCCTTTGGTTTCTATCCTTCTATCTGTGCCTTTATCTCGAATTTCATTTCGTTTCATTTCTGTCTGATCTATAGCTGCGGTTGTAGATGACCACTATTCTCCTAAAGCTATCAACAGTAGTGTTCCTCAGGGTTCTGTTCCGTCACCCAATCTTTTCTTTTTATTTATAAGTAATCTTTTAATTCGCACTTCCTGTCCTATTCACTCCTATGCCGAAGATTCCACTCTTCACTACACCCGCTTCCTAAAGCGTCCATCTCAACAGTCACTCCATGATTCGCGTGGGACGGCTATGGGGTACCTGACCTCTGCTCTTTCTGCTATCTCTAATTGGGACAGAGAAAACCTTGTAGCTTTCAATGCCTCAAAAACTCAGTTCCTCCATCTGTCTACTCGTCACAATCTTCCAAACAACTATCCCCTTACCTTCAACAATACACAACTCAATCCTTCCTCTTCTCTTAATATTCTTCGCATTTCCTTTTCTCGTGATCTTTCCTGGAAAGATCACATATACTCTCTTTCTAAAATAGCTTCAAAGAGGTTAAGTGTGTTGTACCATCTGCGTTGTTTCATCACCTCCGCTGAATTGCTCTGTACAGGGGTCTTGCCGCCCCTGTATGGAGTACGCTTCTCATGTGTGGGGTGGCTTAACCCACACAATCGTACTTGACCGGGTAGAATCAAAGGCTTTTCGCCGCATCAATTCCTCGCCTCTTACTGACTGTCTTCAGTCCCTTTCTCTTTACTGCAATATTGCCTCAGTCTCCCCTTTCATTGTTGTTAGTAGTATGCCCGCGTTTGGTTAGAGGAATTTGGGGTGCTTTGAAACTTGCCCCTGGAGGGGCCCCCTGAAGGTCTTCGTCATGAGGGGCCCCCTTCCTTAAGTTCCTCACCACAATTATTGGGTCTCACCGTCCTTAATGAAGGGCACATGCCCCTTGAGGGCCCCCCCTCCTATTTGTGGCAAAAAAAAAAGAATTCATCCTCGCCTTCCTTCACGAGAAACGAGAAAAAAAAATCGTTTTGGGGGGGTTCTTTCATGAGACAAACAAACATTCGAATACTTTTTACACAGCGTTCCGACGTGTTCGTGGACCCGCTAGTTTTAGCTGCAGGGGTGAACAACACTCTCACACATCAGGCTGATATTCTGTATCAAAGCTTGACATTCAATTTTGAACCTTATACTCTTAATCAATAGAGGAGAAAACCTAAAATAAATATCTGAAAAAGGGGTTAATAGACCTAACGAGATTATGCATTGAACTCAAAACATACAATGACTTGTATTGTATTCTCAAAGCATATTATTATAATCCAATACGGTTCCACTGCAATTGAGCGCAGAACAAATGAGCGCCGACAAATGAGCGCCGACAAATGAGCGCCAAGACAATTAAGCGCCAAGACAATTAAGCGCCAAGACAATTAAGCGCCAAGACAATTAAGCGCAAGACAATTAAGCGCAAGACAATTAAGCGCAAGACGATAGAGCGCAAGACAATAGAGCGCAAAACAATTGAGCGCAAGACAATAGAAGAGCGACAAACAATTGAGCGAGAGCAAGCAAATAAAAACTGGGTAAAAGAAACAAAATAAGATTGAACAAATATTTATTAAGGATGTTAAAAATAATGTAGTTTACTACTTTTGCAGTTCAAGAAAATAACATACCTCGGAGGTATTCTAATTTATCTGTGTTTTCATAGTCGTTGGCTATTGTTTCGATAGTCGAATTTGCTCTTCTATACTTCGAGTGCTTTGCTTCTTCTCTTTGTCCTGACTTTAGTCTTAATATTTTCTTTTCTGTGTGACTTTGTTCTAGTCTAAGAAATTCAAGAAACTTATAAAACGTTGGGTGATGATGCCCAATTGACATCTGAAGAGCTCGATGCCAGCCTTCCAGTGAATTATTTGTTCTGGGTAAATGTTCACGAACACGGTCAAAAATACTCCACATAAGTTTTCTTTCCAAACGATAGGAATAACCGTCTAGCAGAATTTGTGGTGGTCCTTTCTGTGATACTATTCTCTCCATGGTGACACGATTAGTCGAGATAAATTGATTGATAAAAATTAAAAGTCAAAGAATAACCTAACCTAACAATAGCCAGTGACTATGAAAACACAGATAAATTACAATACCTCCGAGGTATAAGGTATTATCTTGAACTGCAAAAGTAGTAAACTACATTATTTTTAAAATCCTTAATAAATATTGTTTTTTTAACATCCTTAAGATTTGTTCAATCTTATTTTGTTTCTTTTATCCAGTTTTTATTTGCTTGCTCTCGCTCAATTGTTTTGCTCTCAATTGTCTTGGCGCGCAATTGTCTTGGCGCTCAATTGTCTTGGCGCTCAATTGTCGGCGCTCATTTGTCCTGCGCCCAATTGTCGTGTCACGAATCCAATACCACATTACTTCTTCGAATGTAGTTCCATTTTCATATGTTAACAAATGCAAAAATCACAAAAAACAAATTCAGGTTAAACACGTATTAAATAAAAAAAAATTTCTTTGTTTAATATTTGTATTATTAAAAATAAAATGAAGGCTTATTATTTTAACTTAAATAAATTAATTTCTCTCTTTTTTAAGGGACACTGACTTATTTTCATCCGATCTGAAGCTCAAATACAAGAGCTGGATAATCTCTAGGAGCGCTCCATTTTTCAATATTAAACATACACTCATAAAACATATACCATTTGAAAGCTCGCATTTTTCTGAGTCTAAAAATGTAGTAATCCAAAAGTATCAATAGCAAATAAAATGTAACTAGATTTAATTAATTGTTTGACGCATGACGTCATTAACACATTGTAAAGGTTGGCTAAGTTATAAACCTTCAGTCTGTGTTGTAAGATGGTATTTTTGGTAATTGTTACGCTAACCTAACCTAACATGAATATGTTATTACATTATCATTTGTATAATTTAGGTCTCGGGGGTACGGGGGCGGAGCCCCGTAAAGATCACGCATCACAAATTGATCGGTATAAGGTTTTATATTTAAACCTAGTTATTTTTTATTTGCTATTGATACTTTTGGATTACTACATTTTTAGACTCAGAAAAATGTGAGCTTTCAAATGGTATATGTTTTATGAGTGTATGTTTAATATTGAAAAATGGAGCGCTCCTAGAGATTTACCCAAGAGCTTTTTATATATTCATAACACATGCTTAATTTTTTATTTACTTTTAGATATGTAGTTTTATGTTATTTACATCGATATATACCAACACATTTACATGCCATTTTCTGGTATGTGACCTAATAATTTTAATGCACATCAAATTTCGTTATAAAATTGCGTGTGTTAAAAGAAATTTCTCTTTATACGTTAAAGGCAACGTAATTTAAAAATTTTAATGATCTATAAATTACACAGGTAACAATCATCATGAAATTTTATTATTACCATAGATAATTTTATATATATATATATATATATATATATATATATATATATATATTATATATATATCGGCGAATACATGTAATTTATATTTCATAGGTTCAATTAACCATACGTCTTCCTTCATTGTTGCGTAATGCAGCTTTAAAACTAAAACTATGATAAAACATGAAATCAGTTTTCCTCCTCTAAACATCCACTTAAACATTGTTACTGATATTGATGTATTGTTATTATTATATATATGTACACATGTTAAGAGTATTAAAATTAAATATATTGATTTCAATTCCCTTCGTAATAAAAGCATCTGGCAACTCTGCCCCAATCTTGCTATATATTTCTCGCAGTAATTGTTTTCAGACTAGTAGTTAAGTTTAACTTTCTTTTAACGACTATTAGTTGTTACTAATCTTATTATTATTATTATTATTATTATTATTATTATTGTATATATATATATATATATAATATATATATATATATGAAAATTATTTCACGAAAGTAACACGTGAAAATATTTATGATGAATAAAACCACGATGGAAAGGAAACACAGAATGGTGCTCAAGCGCTTTCGTCTGTTCCTGAGGATGTCAGCAGACGAAAGCGCTTGAGCACCATTCTGTGTTTCCTTTCCTTCGTGGTTTTATTCGTCATATATATATATATATATATATATATATATATGTGTAAAAATGAACAATGAATAATCCATATTCATTTTTACATAAGAAACCAAAATTGCCTAAGCGAGTTTTGGATAAAAATTTTATGTGTAGCTTCCTATTTTTGTTTGTGTCACAACCCTATGATCTACCATGTCTGTGGTTTAGTCGTATCTATTTCCCATTTTTCATTGTTATAGAATTTATTATAATTAATTATGATTGTCTTCCATCTCACCCTCGACCCTAGATTATGCATACACATTGCATGTAACAGGATTGGAACCTGCAGTTGTACTTCTTAGTCATTGATACCCACTCTTTGTCTCTAATTCGTTCATGTAAATCTTCCTAATAATGATTTGTACTATACGTACAAATTCAATAACTATGACGTCACATTTTCCCGTCATTAATTTCCCTTCATTATATCTCTAGTATGCAATGTATGAAAATTCTTTATCATCATAATAAAAACTGTACACTCTATAGAAGTCATTATTTATATGTTATGTAGTATAAATATAACTATTATTCGACCATATCCCCCGCCCCCATACGTCCATATTTTATCTTGACCATTATCGTATGTCAATTTATTAAATATTCATTTTGCTCGTGAAATGCAAAACTTTAGGCATTCGTTCGAAAACGCTCAAATACGTTCTCGTATTATTTTTTCATTTTTATTTTTTTATTTTTAAGTGCGTTCACCCTCGCAAGATATTCATAAACGCTTATGCAAGTGTACGCAATTCGCAAATCAGCATAAATCAAACATCTGAAAACGTGAAAACCTCCTGTCCCTCTGATTTCAAATTTATAACATATTATAACATATTTCGTAAATAAATTATCTCGTATGTGCTCATGTACTTGTGTTGTACTAATAACCAAATATAATAACCATATAGTATAACCATATAGTATAACCATCTAGTATAACCATCTAGTATAACCATATAGTATAACCATATAGTATAACCATCTAGTATAACCATATAGTATAACCATATATTATAACCATATATAAATATATAAAAAACACTAAGAATGGTAAACGACGTAATGTACTTTAATGAAACTGTAATTAATAATAACTTGTAATGTACTTCAATGAAACTGTAATTAAATGTAATGATTTAATTTATAATGTAAGAATGTACTTTAATAGAACTGTAATGGACAATCATAAGCGAATGTGAAGTAATCCATAATTGTAATCGTAATTGTAATGAACCAAAATTAATACGTACTCAGTCGTGTACTTAATTTGTACTTATGTGTACTATTATGAAATGATATCGCCTTCATAAATGTAGACTCGGCGAAAAATACAAATTAGTTTTTGTTATTTTTATTTTTTTTATTATTTTTATTTGGAATTTTTTCAAACATCTGATCATGTGTTTAAAAGGGGGAAACTTAACCTTCAACTGTCTTCCCCCAAACATTTAGGTTTATATTATACATGTATTTGTAAAATTACGGCACTTCATTAAGTCACTTCATAGCGGTACTTCATTACGGCACTTCATTACGAGCCTCCCTTGTTAGCAGCCTCGCTGCGAGGAGGGGGCAGAGGCCCCTTGCCTCCTTAATATTTTTAGATTCCGGCCTGAGCCATGGTCGAAAGAGGTCGAACCTCTACCCCTGTAAATTCAGAGCACTACCTGTATATTTTGAGAAGTAAACCACAGTAAAAGAAGTTTTTATCTTTTCCTTCGAGCCTTGTTCTCTTCAGGAATTTAGTCAGTTAAGTCGATAAGTTATAAAAGAAAAATCGATAAGTTTAGTACCAAGAGAAAGTATCAGAGTATTATAGCAAGAGAAGAATTAATAATCATCGACCCATAAAGCGAGAGAAAGAGACAACCCAAGCACCATAGAAGATATTGGCATAACAGTCTGGCGAGTCTGTAGCCAAGAGTTTAACAAGAGGCGACCGAAAAGAATTAGAATGTTATAGAAGAAATATCCGTTGCTTGCCTCCTAACTAGAACCCCCGTCGATCCGAACCACCCCAGGGCCATAGACGGAGGGGTTAACAAACATATATACATATATATATATATTAATATATATATATATATATATATATATATATATATTATATCCAAATAATTTGGTTTGGGTAAAAAAAACTTTCTTAATAGATGCAATTAAAGAAAACAGGATGTCGAGTTTGTGGGATGTTAGTATTTTTAAATAGATTCAGTGGAAAATAGGTACTGAAAGTTGAGAGATTTTTCAACAAGAATCTTACTAGTTGCAGTCATAGTTAGCGCCTTTTCACTTTAATTATCACTTCTCTAATTTATCGACTGTTCACAATTCCTCATAATTCTCATAATAAACGTATTTGTTCTTTTCATTTTTCTTTCGCACTAGTCAATCACAGTATTTACATCAATCACACAGAACGTACATGCTTAGTGTTTTTGTCACAAGCTGTACCAAACATGTCTTTACAAACTCAAGCGTACCGTTATACATCGTTTAAAATGTTATAATTTATTACGTTATGATATCAGATCTCGTATAAAAAACATCATTTTCTGTACAAATGGCCACAAAAATACTTTCTATCCTAATATATCTACGTATAGAACGCACCATACGCTTTTCCACCTGTATTAAAAACGTAAAACTGAAAGTTGTATCATCATGCGAGCTTAGATTCTGCGAAGACGTAAGTGAGTCCTAAAAAGTTAAATTGCTATAACCCCCCCTGCGTCGGTCTCTCTTCACATGAAGGTCAAGCTGGTGGCCCCGCCTCAACGCCTGGCCTGGTGGAGGAGCGAGTTTCTCTCTTGCGCTCTCCACCGCACATAGCCAGGTACACCCAGCTCATCTGGCACCGTCCTGTGCCAGGCATCTAGTCTTCTCTTGAAGACTTCAAGTTTGACCCCTGTAACGTTTCTGTGGTCCTTAGGAAGCTTCTTAAAAGTTTTGGCCCCCTGACAACCAACTTCAGTGTTGAGGAGGTCTCTTGTCAGGCCTTTAGTTTGGAACACTACATATTCTGCCTTTCCTATTGTCCTGCGTTGTTTGGATGGTAATTGGGTTTAGTTTGAGGTTTGGTACCACTCGCTGATTTTTCTGCTGATCTTTGTATCGTCCGTAATATTGTATTTGGCTGCGCTGAGAGACACTGACTGAGGCGCATTGTGATGGGATGGCAGGAGGGGACCCGCAAATGTAAACACCACCAAATCACGGTTAGCATCATGTCCCGATCACGGATAAGTGCACAATGGTAACAATTAGTAAGTCATGTTAATTCAATTGATGACGGTGAATCACGGATAACTGCATGAATAAAATGTGTGTGTGTCCCTCGTTGCGTTTACGTGCGTCGTTCTCTCTTCACACGAAGGTCAAGCCTCTGGCCACCCGCCTCTAGGTCTGGCTTGGTGGAGGAGCTAGTTGCTTTCTTGTACTCTCCACCTCACATAGCCAGGTAGGCCCGGTTCATCGGGGATTGTTCTGAGAGAGGCGTCTCATCATCTTTGAAGATGTCCACTGCAACTCCCTTCATGTTCCGTAGGTCTTTCAGCAGTTGATTAAACAGTTTTGGTCCTCTCACCACAAAACTGATTTCTTTCACGGTTAAGGATGTTCCCTGTCTCGCCTTTAATTTGGGAGCACGACACAGTCTTCCTTTTCTACTTTCCACCGTTGTTTGGGAAAGCACAGGGTTCAGAGTAAAATTAAGAACTAGTTTCTTCGTTATTTTCCAAGTGTAAATAATGGTGTATCTCTCTCTTCTCCTTTCCAGTGAATATAGGATGAGTTCGCATAATCTTTTCCAGTAATTTAGTTCTTTGCATCGCTCGATCTTGGCTGTGAAGCTTCTCTGAATCCCTTACAGCTGTCTAATGTCCTCTTTTTACATGGGAATGTTAGGACCGAGCAGTATTCCAATTTGGGTATAATCAGGGTTTTCAGTATAGGAATCATTACATTCCTATCCCTTCGTTTAAAGGCTCTCAATATCTGCCCCGTTATTCTCTTTGCCCTGTTTACTGCAATCTTATTTTGCGTTTCAAATTTCGCATCATCAGTCATAACAACCCCTAAATATATATATATCTCTCTCTCTCTCTCTCTCTCTCTCTCTCTCTCTCTCTCTCTCTCTCTCTCTCTCTCTCTCTCTCTCTCTCTCGCAATGATGAAGGGGATAGTCTTTTCTGAAAGAAAGTACAACCACTAGGTTCTTCCTCTCAGGTAGATGTACCCTCACTGCCTCGAATTAGAAGAGTTCCAGCTAGGCTAGAAGAGGATTGTATTCCACCGGAAGGTCGCTAAGCATCTGAAGATCTTTACAGAAAGACAGATTATGAAGCTCTGGATCTCATTATAATACCCATAACTGAGAGGTTTGACGAAACAGAGTACAAAATGTATGTCCAGTGTAAAGAATTACTTCTCGAGAACGCAAAGGACAGACGTCCACAGCATAATTAGAGAGTGTAACTTCATTCTAGGGCTCAGACTTCCTTCCTGCAAGACCACATACACATCTAGCAACCTTTTGTATGAACTTTGTGATCACGGTTCCCTTGAGCAGTTAATCCTACGTAATGTAGTTACACACGTGCAATCACTGACACATGGCCAGTAATTTCTTATCTCCTCTGTGATCACATAAGCAAAGTTAATTATAGTGATGCCTACCACCATTACCTGTAGGGAACGCTCGTTTAGTAGTATCGTGCGTATTAAAACTTATCTGAGTTCAAACACGACCAAGAAAAAGCTTAACCAATTGATGCTATTGCATGTACATAAAGAAAGGTGCGATGAAAATAGGTTTAGTTGATGTTGACTATGGAAATGTTCAGAGTCCTGAACATAGGATATCCTTGTTTGGTAAATTTAACATATTGTGCTTTGTCAAGACCATAGTTCTGGTACGATCCAAGGTCACAATGACTGAAAGGGAGTGAAGCATGCTGATGTTGACATGAAATCACTGTAATACCTAATACTTTTTGTCTAAATATATGCAATTTGCAAACTCCTCTAAAGTGTATAATCAGTCGTGAGATGGAATAAATCTTCAAACTACTTTTGCCGTGTATATATATATATATATATATATAATTATATAATTATATATATAATTATATATAATATATAATCACTCAATAAGGTTTCGTACCTGAAAGGATTTATGGACGAAACAAGGGCGGACATCGCATGCCTCACAGAAACTCATCTTAAAGATTGCCAAGGAAATTGTGAAAACTGCGAACATTGTATTGATAAGAAAGAGATAAATATAGAGGGCTTCAACTTACTAAGAGCGGATAGAACGACGAGACAGAAAGGTGGCTGTGCTATATATGTACAGGAAGGTCATATGACAGAGACGATAATAAGTAAATCAAACAGCTATGTGGAACTCCTAGCAGTGAAAATAGCAAAACTAAACTTGATAGTAATAGTCATCTATAGACCTCCAAGCACCCCAACCGAAAAATTCTCGGAGGCCAGTGATGACATTAGAAAGCTAATAAAGGCCATAAACCCTCCATCCTCCAATATAATGATCTGCGGAGACTTTAACTTCCCATTTATAAAATATAAAAAGGTGAATAGGAATATATATATTCACCAGGACAAGGGGGCACAAGAGAAGACCAGGAACAAGCAAAAATGTTGATGGCTCTCACAAATGAGTTTATGCTGACAGGAGATAACAGAAAATACCAGAAAAAATAACTGCCAGGATCTGGATTCACGAATAACACGAACTTGATTGCTGATATAAAAATAACCCCAACCATTATCTCAGACCACAACTTAATCGAGATATCAACAAATATGACGGCAGCATTAGAAGACAATACACATATTGTGGAAAGAAGTAAATTCGGGGCCTTTAACTTAAACTCGAAGACTATAAATTGGGAAGCAATCAGATTGGGAAGCAATCACAGCCAAAAGGAAAGAGGAGCTGGCTAGAAAGGCAAAAGAGAAGACTATTCCGCAAAAGAAAGAGAGTGGAGGCGAAGTTAGGTAACTGCGGAGATAATGACAGGAAAGCAATAAAAGAAAAACTGGAGGATATCGATAGGGAAATACAAGTCCTGATTAAGGACCATACAGAGAGGGAAGAGGAAAAGGCGGTAGAAGCAATAAAGGAAAATCCAAAATACTTCTATAGCTATGCAAAAAGGAAAACAAAAACGCGCACCGCTATTGGGCCCTTAAGGACAGGAAATAATGAACTAACCGACGATCCAAAAGAAATATCTGATACATTGAGAGCTCAATATGAATCAGTTTTCAGTACCCCAAAAAGTGACAAAGCGATACCTGACATAAATGCATTCTTTGAAGAGGAATTGCAAGGAGATTATATAACAGACTTTGATTTTACACCAGAAGATGTAGCGAGAGCTATAGGACAAATGAAACTACATTCAGCTGCAGTTCCGGACAATTGGAACGCATTATTGATTAAAAACTGTAAAATTGAAATAGCTACACCTTTATACTGGATATGGAGAAGATCCCTAGACACTGGGGAAATACCGAGCATCTTGGAAAGAGCAAACATTGTCCCTATATATAAAGAAGGGGACAGATCTCAAGCAAAGAACTATAGACCAGTGTCATTGACGTCCCACCTCACCAAAGTATTTGAAAGAATAGTTAGAGAGAAAATTTATGATTTACTGGAGACACGGGAAAGATTCAACGAAAATCAGCATGGATTCCGATCAGTTAGATCATGCCTATCACAACTAATAGAGCACTACAACAATATCCTAGATGCATTGGAAGGCAATGACATCTACGATGTTATATACACAGATTTTGCTAAAGCTTTCGATAAACGTGACCATGGTATAATAGGATATAAAATTAAAGACATGGGAATAACAGGCAAAGTGGGAAAATGGATCTACAACTTCCTTAGTGATCGTCTGCAGGTCGTCAAAATTCAAGGTATATCATCATCAGAATCGGAAGTACGCAGCTCAGTACCACAAGGGACAGTACTGGCCCCACTCCTGTTCATTATCATGCTAACAGATATAGACAGCGGAGTAAACAGCAATAGCATAGTAACATCCTTTGCAGACGATACAAAGATCAGCAGAAAAATCAGCGATGTATATGACGTGGAGGCCTTGCAGAGGGACACGAACAAAATATACAAAAGGTCAGAAGACATGTCATTCAACGCCGAGAAATTTCAGCTCTTGAGATATGGTAGAAAAGAAGAACTTAAACAGACTGCATATTATGCTCCAGATAGACAGGAAATTCAGAGAAGCATGAAAGCGATTGATCTCGGGGTAATAATGACAGATGATGCGAAATTCGAAACACAAAATCAGATAGCGATAAATAAAGCAAAAAGAGTCGCCGGACAGGTTCTAAGAACATTCAAGAGAAGGGACAGGACAGTAATGATTCCCCTGCTAAAAACACTGATTATACCAAAACTTAAATACTGCTCAGTTTTGACGTCCCCATATAAAAGGAAGAAACTAAAAACTAGAAGAAACGCAAAGGCATTTCACAGCCAAGATTGATGGCTGCAAAGAACTCAACTACTGGGAAAGACTACGTAAACTAAATCTGTACTCACTGGAAAGAAGAGAGAGGTACATCATAATCTACATATGGAAAATGATCGAGAAACTGGTACCAAACCTAAAACTAAACCCAATTACCATTCAAACAACACTGGAAAATAGGAAAGGCAGAAAGTGTAGTGTTCCCAAATTAAAGGCCCGACAAGGGACCTCCTCAACCCTGAAGGAAAATTGCTTGGTTGTCAGGGGACCAAGACTTTTCAACCAGCTTCCTAAGGACCTCAGAAACGTAACGGGGGTCAAAGTTGAAGTCTTCAGGAAAAGAATGGATGCCTGGCTCAGGACAGTACCAGATGAGCCGGGCGTGCCTGGCTATGTACGGTGGAGAGCGCAAGAAAGCAACTCGCTCCTCCACCAGGCCAGACCTAGAGGCGGGGCCACCAGCTTGACCTCCGTGTGAAGAGAGACCAACGCACGAAACAACATAAGGTTGCACTTGCATCCGTAATGCGTTCTCGCAATGTCCCGATATCTGGAACAACTGTTGCATAAACCAAATCTTTAACATGACCCCAGAGAAAGAAATCCAGCGGGGTAATGTCTGGTGATCTTGGGGGCCATGGGATTGGCCCGTCCCTGCCAATATATCGATTTGGAAATGTTGCGTCGAGAGTTTCACGAACAACATGCGCCCAATGAGGGGGTGCCCCATCTTGATGGAAGATGACAGTTGGCTGCCTGTCCTGTGACCGTGTGAAAGCAGTTTGAATATTTTCCACCGTCCCATCGGAAACTGATGGTCTACCACTGCTATTTCCCTTTTCCACGTTTCCAGTTCCCAAGAATTTTTTCATCCACGACTTAATTAACTTCACATAGGTGGATTCTTTCCATACTTTGTTCTGAACCTTCGCTGAACACTGACAGGAGATTTTGTTTCTACAAACCACACAACACATTGTGCCTTCTCTGTCACAGACGCCATCTTAACTGAACAGCTACTACAGCGCTCCTAGCGGCGAATGCGGTAAACGAAACACACCAGCACAGAAACTCTATGCTATGCGTATACGAGATCACCTGTAAAAAGAAAACGGATGTAAGATTCGTCATTAAAACATGAGAGCATACTGTTTTCAGGGTAAACATTTATGGACACCCTGTACCATTAAAAAATCGGTTGTGATATCCGGTACAATAAGGAAAGCAATAAAAAAGAACTTTATAAATTTCAGACAATGAGGAAACCTGTAAACTGTAGAGAGACTTGCTTGGTAATATATACGATGCAGGAAGGAAGGAGGGGCCAATTGCAAATCTCCGAGGCTACTGAAATTACACCTTTTTTGAAAAGACTGTGTAGTGTGTAAGATGCATGCATGTTTAGTAAGGAATATAGTGAGAAGCGCGTGTTTGATTGTATGCTAGACTGCTCACAGGGTAGATGAGACATGTAGAAAGACCAGCTGAGGAAGATAGTGATGGGAGAAACAGGGTTCAGACACTTCCTGTCTTCTGTTGGAATGACGCGTGGAAACTCCATATATATACATATATATACATATATATATATATATATATAATATATATATATATATATATATAATATATATATATATATATATATAAAATATATATATACATATATACATATACATAAATATATACCGGTATATATATATACGTATACATATATATATATATACATAAATATATATATATATATATATACACACATAAATATATATATATATATATATATATATATATATAATACACACATATATATATACACATATATATATATATATATACATAAATATATATACAGTATATATATATATACAGTATATATATATATACATATATATATATATATATATATATATATATATATACATATATATATATATATATACACATATATATAAATATATATTATATATTTTAGGGTGATTCAAAAAAATCAAAGTTTTTTTTTTAATTGTTCAACCTGTATTTTTGTTCCCTATGACAAAAAAGTAGTGTATGCCAAATTTGGTGAATTTTAAATAAAATTTACTATGTGCTACCAGGCGTCAAAGTTTCCCTCTTTTTCAATTTGTTTGTTTTTACAACTTATGATTTTATGTTTAATTGTTTATATTTCAGGATTTTTAATTAATGGTTTATATACTAGCTTGCTTTTAATTGTTGTTTGGAACTCGTAATTTTGATACCAATTAATCGATTATGGAAGCTAGGCCTAACTCACCATCACCCAGTTGCTCAGTTGGGAGAAGTTCTACAAGAAAAGAAACTGAAGTATGGCTAATTGGGCAGCCCTCTGCAGTACTAAAAACATCCGTATTACCATCAGAGAAGGAAATGATGGCCCTCTTCATGCACTACAGAAATATTAAAAAGCAAGACATTAGAGAATCATGCTGCTCTACTGCAGATGATGTGCTAGCAGTTTGGAAAAAAGCAGGAATACCAGCAAAGCAAAGAATACATGTAGTAGATAAAATTCAAGGAATACTGAAGGAATGACAGCTGCTTAAGAAAAACAAAGCAAACAAATTGAAAAGATCACAAAATTTAAATAATAAAGAAGAAAAATGGAAAGATAAACTGGAAAACTTATTTGACATTGCTCATGAGAATGCTATGCAGCTTATAAAAATAGAAGATGATAAGAAATTCTTGAAAATGCAACGTGAGAAAGGACGTCATGGAAAAATGGGTACCATTGATAAGGCTGTTGCTAAAAAAGAGCAAAGAGCAGCATAAAAGCAACAACGTTATGAAAAGAGGAAAGCAGAAAAGATCAAAAGAAAGAAGAGTGAAGAGGCTGTCATACTCACCAGTACATAATCAGAATCAGAGGAGAGTAAAAGTGATGAATCTGGTTTCTGTGTTGCACAACCTTCAACATGGAAAAGTAAGGTTGGCAAACATAGAAAATTGTTTGATGATAAATTATTAGGAAGTCTTGATATTGCAAAATTGAGTGACAGAAATGCGTCTCTTTTTAATGCAAACAATCAGACATCGCTTGAATGGGACATCTGCGAACAAATAAAATGCATGTGTTTCAATACAACGGCAGCCAATACTGGTCCTAGAAATGGTGCAGCTATTCTTCTAGAACAAAAATTCGACAACGATTTATTGTGGCTGGCATGTCGACACCATATATTTGAAATTATGCTGGAAGCTGTTGTTTCAAAGTCTTTATCACCATCTTCTGGCCCAGATATAGTCCTTTTTAAGAAGTTCAGAGAAAAATGGTCAAGCATTAATAAGGAGGACTACGAGACAGCATTATCAGATCCAGATATCTATGAAAATATTCATGACATCAAAGATGACATAATTATATTTGCAACAAATCAACTAGATACATTCCAACCAAGAGACGATTACCTAGAACTATTGCAGTTAACAATTATTTTTTGGGGAGGTGAAACAAAAGGTGGAATCAAATTTAAACATCCAGCGGGACTTCATCGGGCTAGGTGGATGGCCAAAATTACATATTCATTGAAAATTTTTTTGTTCAAATCTCAGTTCAAAATTTCAGTAAAAGACAAAAAAGGACTAAAAGACATCTGTCTATTTGCTACTCGGTTATATGTAAAGGCATGGTTTACAGCTCCTGTGCCATCTTGCGCTCCTCGTCTTGCTCTGGAATTATTACAGAATCTTGTAGTCTACAAACAAATAAATGACACAATTGCATTTGTTGCTATTAAAAAACTGTTAGGTCACCTCTGGTACCTATCAGAAGAACTGGTAGCCTTGGCCTTTTATGATGATGAACTGCCTACTGAAACGAAAAACAAAATTGTAAAGGCCTTGCAAAATACAACAGAAACTCTTCCTGCAAAACGGGCTTTTCTAGATCCTGCACTTATTCCAACGAAGAAATTAGAAGACTTTGTCACATCAAATACTCAAAGATTCTTTACAATAACAGAATTTAGTTCAAAATTTTTACTCAAAGATGCTAAAGGATGGCATAATGATGAAGAGTATAACTCCGCTAAGAAATCGATCAAACAGTGGAAAGTCGTGAATGATATAGCGGAAAGAGGAGTAAAATTAATGGATGAATATAATAAAATACTAACACATGACGAAGATCAAAAACAATTTTTGCTACAAGTAGTGAAAAACTACAGGGCTGTTTACCCTGACAGAAAGAAAGAAACATTGATGAAGTAAGGACAGCTAATGTCTCAAATATCATGCTAGTTTAATTATGCATGCTTGTGGTGATGGTAGGACCTACGGGGGAGCTTTCCACATTAAAAAAAAGCAATGCGCCTTGTACTGTACCCCCTGGGTGGTGTGGAAAAATTTGACAATTTGAGTCGTTCTGTCAATTTTTAATTGCTGGTAGCAACCCCTAAAAATTAAAAATTTGCTAAAATATTTTAGGATAGTTGTTTTTATGCTGAAATGAACCACTTAAAGGGTTGAACACATTAAAATCTAAAAAAAAAAATTTTAACCCCATATTTGAATCACCCTAAATTATATATATATACATAAATATATATATATATATATATATATATATATATATTAGGGTGGTCCACTCTTATAGGGGTGGAATTTTTTTGTGATTTGTTTTTATTGCTGGGTTGTAACTTATGAGGATGGATGAGAAAACACCTCTGGGAAGGTTTTATTTGAATCAGTTAATTTGTAGGGGTAGCACATGACACTTGAAGTTTTGGTATAATCTGAAAATCACAGCAAAGTTAATCTTGGTGACAGTACATGACTATTAGGGTAACTAACAATTCCGAAATGAATTGACTAACAATTCCCTCTGCACCTCATTTGATCTTTGTTTTCTCGCCCAGTTGCCAGGCTGACTTCAGTGGTTGAGGAAACTGCTTCCTGTAGTTAGCAACAACTTGCAGGAGATACTGCAGTTGTTCCTCATTCCTGGTGTGGCAGCCGTTGTATTCATTAATGAGAGCAACCCCCCTCTCTGCATGATCGTTCACGACAGAGGTTTGCCACTGATTTCTTCGCTATTTGGTAATCAGGATCACTGTCCCAATCCCGCACCTCCTTCCTCAGGTATCCCACACCTGACCCCAGAGACAACAGCAGTCTTGAGTTTGCTGTTGCTAGTGACTCGATTGAAGCCCCCTCAGCAACACCTTTCCTTCTCTTCTGGCAATCAGGCTTTCCTTCAACTTCCTCCATCGCCTTCACCATTGCTGTTTTAGTCTCTTCAGACACCTCAGGATCGAAAATCGCGAGGCCCACCATCTCCTCCGAAAGATACCAAAGATGACCGCTGAGTTTTTTTAATGCCACTTCCGAAATTTTGGGGTCATGGTATTCCCGAAGACTCTGCAGAAGACTGAGGTCGCTGCGAGGTGCAGCAGCAGCTATTGGCGCTGTCATCCATGCCTGCAGGTAGATGGAAACAGCGAAGACACTGACATCCTTAAGACACTTTTGCTCTCGTGGAGTGAGGGCTGGGATTTGTCCCCTGAACAGCCACATCTTCAATGAATAGATCACCTTAGATAACCATCTGGCTTGGTGCATGGGGCCAGGTCGCTTGAAGGTGTAGTTGTCAATGCTCCCTCCCAAGAAAATGATGGACAGATCGAGGAATTCCTGATAGTCATCTCGAAAGGATTTTGAGGAGTGTTTTTCCTCAGCAAAGCGGAGAATCCAATCTCTAATGGGGGCCAAGAGTCGATGCACCTCTTCATCATCCCATCCGGTGCCGTATGTTCCTGTGTCGATGAAGGTCCATTTGCTCTGAAACCTGCTGAACAATGGAACATCAGGTCCACTCGTTGGGCCATAGCAAGCAGTGAAAACTCCACCGATCATCACTTCCATGATGTGATGACGGCAGGCAAAATGGAGAAGGTCTTCAACTTCTGCTCCAACAACACACACGCTCCATTCAAACGACCAGCATTGGAGGCAGTGGTGTCGAAACACATCTCCACGACAGATTCTTCGAGGCCCCAATCAGTCAATAATTCAAAAACTGCGCTGGCTTGGTGTTCTCCTGATCCAGTTGGTATTTTGGGGACTCCAAGGAGCTGAGATTGACCCGAAAAGGAGGAAATGAGCACAGGCAGCCGATCCACATGCGCATGGTCTCTGGTGTTGAGGAGGTCTGGAATAAGTTTTCCATCCCAGTGGATGATTGCAGGACCGGACTGAAAGGAAGCTTTTAGGCTACTGCAGATCATGATCCGATGTCGTTCTCTCTGCCGTTTGATGGAGGTCCGGGTGATGTTAAAATTCATTGGGCTGTGGCCAAGGCTCAATGCAGTCTCTGCTATTATGTAGGTTGCCATCCTGTCCGTAGTGTGTCCCCGATCTAGGGCAGCAGCTAGATTTGATGTTATCACATTCTTGACTCTTTTCACCTGTTTTGGAGGTCGCTTTCCACCTTTTGCCCATTCATCTTCGGTGGAGGATGACTCGTCAGCTTGTTTTTCTTTTTCTGCTGTTTTTCTGTCTACTCCCACCATGCATCCCCGTCTTCCAGGCTCTCGCTGGGCCAGCAAGAAGGCCTTGTCTTCTGGGTTTTTGATTAGAGACAAGGCATCAGCATGTGCCATATCAAATAGGTTCCGAAGTGTCTCCTTGAATCCCTCTTCGTTGTACACCTAAATATAAATAATAAATATATATAATATATATATGATAAATGTATTGACTATTGTACAGTATAATATGTCATACTCTCGAGAAACTATTTTATTTATCATTGATCATCCAACTCACCTGCTTCTGGCTCCTCCTCATTCGTCCTTTTTTTTTTTGATCCAATCTTGGTGAAGGCCCAAGATCTTTTGGATTCCTTTGTATTTTTCCCTTGTCGGGATTCGAGCTTTGTTCCAAAATATTTCAAGTTGACCCCACACTACTTGAGCACTTTCCTTCAACTCCTTCTTGAGATTAGTGTGGTGATGAAGGAAGCATGACAATACTTCTCCACGTGATGGTAATTTGCTTCCAAGAAGCTTGTCCTTCACTTTATCTCCTTCAAGGAGATAAAAGCAAGAGCTTCGAACTTGAGTCATCATATATCCAACCACTAAACACAACCAATGAACACTACACCAATAATCTGTCAAGGAAAAGATGTATTACTGGAACTGGAACATAATATACAAGTAAATCTACTAGGTAGTGCAAAAGTGCAAAAATGAAGTACTGTGTGCTACCCCTAAAAAGTGATTGATTTGGGAAAACATTGGCCAGAGGTGTTTTCTCATTCATCCTCACAAGTTACCGCCCGGCAATAACAAAAAATCAAAACTTCAATTTTATGGACCACCCTAATATATATACATATATATATACATAATTAGGGTGATGCAAAAGTGGGGGAGTAAAATGTTTTTGTTTCAAATTTTTGAGATACCCTCTCATTTGGTTTGATTTGGTGGAAAAATGATCCTGGGGAAATTTCGTGTCAAAATTCGAATATTTGGAGGTCACGCCTGCCATTTGAAAATTTGCTGATTTCCATGACCCCAGGAGGTACAGCAAGCGTCACGTTACTTTTTTTTTTGAGTGGAAGTTCCCCAGGAGGCCTATCATACCACCTTCCTCTTTTCCATTTGTTCATAAAACAGATACAATACAATAGATATTTACAATAGATACATAGAATGGATATACTCGTAAATTTTACTGTTGCGTCAAAGATACGAGAGTTTTCTTAGTTTTGTCCGGAA
>JAJOZX010001386.1:65000-95000 GCA_023014485.1 Bathynomus jamesi | reverse complement strand
CGTCTCTTTGACATCGCCCACGCTGATTGTGAGAAATTGGTCAAGTACCCAGAGGATTGGGAGTTCCTTCAGCAGCAGCGCCAGAAAGGACGTCCAGGTTCAATGGCAGGTTTGGACATGACCCATCAGCGCCAAGTCAAAGATTGTACTCGACGTCGGGAGGAAGAGGAGAAACGAAGAAAGCGATCAGCAGCTGAAATGGAGGCAGTATCCAACGAAGCGGTTTTGGAGTCCTCATCCTCCAGCTCAGATGATAGCGAAGAAAAAGGAGCATGTGGTGGTTCGTTAGCGTCTAAACAAAGAGCAACGAAGAACATCATGACATCGGAATTGGCGGCAGCGCTTGATCGCACGCAACTCTCGTCAAGAAAGGCCACATATCTGCTGTTTGAGGCAGCTTCCAGCTTAGGGCATGATGCTAGCGACTACAACATCAATCGTGGATCCATTCATCGTCAGCGTGAAAAATTCCGTACCCTTAAGGCTCGGCAACTGAAGAGCGAGTTCCAAGGCAATAGTCCGTTGACTGTTCACTGGGACGGAAAACTCATGCAAGATCTGACGTCACGAGAATATGTTGACCGCTTACCTATTCTTGTATCTGGCTCCGGGACAGAGCAGCTCCTCGGGGTGCCAAAACTTCTGTCAGGAACCGCGCTGACACAAACAAATGCCATCATAGATTGCCTGAATGAATGGGGAGTGACCGATCATGTCAAATCTATGTGTTTCGACACAACCGCGACAAACACAGGCCACCGTGGAGGAACTTGTGTTCTTCTGGAAGAAAAAGTTGGACGTGACCTGTTACACTGCGCGTGCAGACACCATGTACTGGAGTTGGTGCTACAGGCGGCATTCGCAGCATCGCTAGATTCAGTATCTACCGGTCCAGAAATTCTGCTTTTCAATCGCTTCCATGATTATTGGACCCGCATTGACCAGCAACAGTTCCAAACTGCGGGCACAGATGCGTTCACCAAAGCAGCTATTTTTAAGCATAGAACGGAGCTCATTGAGTTTGCAAAATCACAAGCACTTCAAGTTCGTGATGACTATCAGGAATTCCTCGATCTTTCCGTCATCTTTCTTGGAGGAGTTCCATACAAGGGACTAAACTTCCGCGCCCCTGGTGCTATGCACCGGGCGAGATGGATGGCTAAGGGGCTCTATGCCATCAAGATCTGGCTCTTCCGAAGACAGTTTAAACTGACGAACACTGAGGAACGCGGAATTCGAGATATCTGCCTCTTTTCTGTTCTAGTTTACATGAAAGCGTGGGCAACAGCTCATCTGTCCATCGAAGCTCCGCTGAATGATTGGGAATTGATGAGGACGCTCCTTCGATACCCGCACAAGAAGATCTCTGATGGTACCACCAAGAAGCTGTCTGCGCACCTGTGGTACCATTCGGAGGAGGCAGTGGGTCTGGCGTTCTTTGATGAGAGGATATCGATGGAAGTGAAGTGCAGCATGGTTGCAGCGTTAGATCAAGAAGCCCCTCACATGCCGCCAAAACGACCTTTGGTTCTTGATACTATGTTCCTCAGTGACAGCAAAGGACTGGAGCAACTGATCACAAAGAACACCCGAGGATTCTTCTCAAAACTTCAGTTGCCAGATTGCTTTCTGCTCCACCATCCCAGTTCATGGACGTCAAACTCTGAATACGTGCAAGCTCGGGATGTGGTCTCCAAACTTGCAGTGGTGAACGACAGAGCAGAACGGGCCGTGGCTCTGGTGAAGGAGCTGAACGGAAAGTTGACAGTGAAAGAAGAACAGCTCCAGTTCCTCGTTCAAGTTGTCACTGACCACAGAAAGCAACACCCATCTCCGAACAAATCAGCATTAGTGAGGACGCGAAAGAACTAATCACTGATCAGCGTATGAGCACCAATTATTCTGCTATTGTATATGTATTTTATTTCTCAAAGTTTTGCTTTTGTTGCTTCTCCATTTTGTACCATTATTCGCCAAATTATGTCTTCTATTTTGATTATATAAAAACTGTTTGTATTCTTTGCGTTTTTAAGTGTCTTACTTTCGTTATTTCACCAAATTGCCTTTTTTTTATTATCTGGTTCGGCCCAAGCTGTGAACACTGAACAGCTTGTTGACGTCAACAAATGGGTCTTGTTTTCAGTGACGAGGGCGACCTTTAAATGATGACCAATCAGGACCAAATTTCTCTTCCGTATGTTTTACACCAAATGGAACAATTTTAGGGGGTGTCATAGGAAAATATCCATCGTTTAATCGTTTAATTTTCCCCCTATTACCTAGTGACACCCTAATATATATATATATATATATATATATATATATATATATTATATATATATATACATATATATATATATATATATATATATATATATATATATATATATATTATATACATATATATATATATATACACATATATATATATATATATACATATATATATATATATATATACATATATATATATATTTATACATATACATATATATATATATATATACATATATATATACATATATACATATATATATAATATATATATATATATATATATATATATATATATATATCTCAATATAATAGGACTAGAAATAACGGGTGTAAGTTGACAAGTAGAAGGTTCGAGACAGCAGTTGCGAAAAACTTTTTTACGCATAGAATAGTTAATAGCTGGAATAGTTTGCCGGAAGAAGTAATTAGTAGGACGTCCATAAACATGTTTAAAAATCGATTAGACGCATATGTTGATAGATTGGGTATAGTTTAAGGTAGTAAAATAAAAACTTTGTGGTGATAGATCCCACAGCTCAACACAAGTGTTGTGGGATATAGGGAGGCAGCATCTTGGGTTAGGCGATACTCTCTGTCCTTACACACCCCATTTAAAGAGATTTCTCTGCCGAGCGGTGCCCCCCATAGTACTGTGAGGTATTGAAAAACTCATGATCTTCACTTGCCCCACAATCACCTTTAAATGGGAGACCCAAAATGGATGCACACACATTTCTACATTGCTCTACAGTCTTTACAGCCACACCTACACTTTTGCTCCTAATGTATATGGTTGTAAATTTTGACTTGGTCCGCAATCGATATGGACCGTGACTTATTTTTCGTTGGCAAGGTACTAGTATTGTCGGATACCGTAAGGAAATTGAGTGGATTCTTTGGATCTGATATATTTGCATGTTGGTTATAAATAGATATAGAATGTAACATATTTGTGGATAGTAGTCAAGTATGACTTGATCCTCTGGATCCAGAGATTCTATCTTTAGTTTTAAATCGATAATTAATTAGTTTTAAATTGATAATTATTTAGTTTTGTAAAAATTGGTCGTTGCCAATGTATAGGCAGTTTTTGCATAAATTTCTTATGTTCTTGTGGTTCGGAACCGACGTAAAATTGTAGGTCCCCTCCGCCACCACGGAGGACATACACAATACACAATTACGAACACAGTTAGGTAGACCAGCCATGAGTGGATCCTAGGGTCTTTGTTGGTCTGAAACATTATAACCTTATAACATTATATATATATATATAATATATATATATATATATATATATATATATATATATATATATATATATATATATATATATATATATATATATATACATATATATATATACATATATATATATATATATATATATATATATACATATATATATATACACATATATATATATATAATATATATATATATATATATACAGGGTGGGCGGAAAGTAGCTCCCTATTTTGGATTGGTAAAAAAATACGTATATTATCCATTTATTTCAGAAGAAATAATATGAAAAGGTAGGCATACATGGTAGGTTTTCTCTAAAATTCAATGTGGGCTCCAACTCTTTCCACCAGCTCCTGGAGCCGCCCAGGAATGGCGTCCACTGACTTTAGCAGGAACTCCGGCGGGATGGAGGACATGACTTCCCGAATTCGGTCCTCCAGTTCTTCCAATGTCCTCGGTTTGGTGCGGTAGACTTCTTCCTTTACCCACCCCCAAAGAAAGAAGTCGCACGGTGTCAAGTCGGGGCTCCTGGCTGGCCATTGATGTGGACCACGACGACCCATCCAACGCCCAGGGAAGTGGGCATCCAGCCACTCACGGACAACAAGAGCGAAGTGCGGAGGGGCGCCATCTTGCATAAATATCAGATCGTCGATGTTCTCCCATGTGCTGACAACCGGCCAGACCTCGTTTCGCAACATAGCAAGGTACCGCTCAGCATTCATGGTGTTGCGCAGAAGGAACGGGCCCACAACCTGATCTGAGGTCATACCACACCACACCGTTACACTGAACCGATTCTGCCGTTTTTTCAGCGGTAACCGTGCGACTTCTTTCTTTGGGGGTGGGTAAAGGAAGAAGTCTACCGCACCAAACCGAGGACATTGGTAGAACTGGAGGACCGAATTCGGGAAGTCATGTCCTCCATCCCGCCGGAGTTCCTGCTAAAGTCAGTGGACGCCATTCCTGGGCGGTTCCAGAAGCTGGTGGAAAGAGTTGGACCCCACATTGAATTTTAGAGAAAACCTACCATGTATGCCTACCTTTTCATATTATTTCTTCTGAAATAAATGGATAATATACGTATTTTTTTACCAATCCAAAATAGGGAGCTACTTTCCGCCCACCCTGTATATACACATATATATATATACATATATATATATACACATTATATATATATATATATATATATATACATAAATATATATATATACATAAATATATATATATTTCTCTTCCTCGTGTGCAGAACACTCCTCTATACTTACGTCGTTTCTATACATTAATATGCTGCGTGGTCATTGCAGTTAAATATATATATATATATATATATATGTAAAAAGTGAACAATGAACAATTCCAACACCATCATTATATGGATTCATTGTCTTCATGGAGAACTTATGTTCGTATAGTTTTATGTTGAATGTTCATTTTTACATAAGAAACCAAAAATCGCCTAAGCGAGTTTTGGATAGAATTTCGATTTGTACGTCTTTATTCATTCCTGTATTTTTCTAATTCATCTTTCTAATAATGACTTATACACTATGACGTCACAAAATAACTTTATTCTCTTTACGTTTCCCACTCTGTGTCTCTAATTCGTTCTTGTAAATCTTCCTAATAATGATTTGTATTATACGTACAAATTCAATAACTATGACGTCATAAAGTAACTTAATTCTCTTCACGTTTTCCATACCTTGAACACTGAATCACGTGTTTAGTATTTGGACATCTTCCGTATTGAATGTATGGTAAATTCCTTAATAATAATAATAATAATAATAATAATAAAAAAAAAAAAAAAACTTCATTCTCTATACATCATTATTTATGTTGTTTCCTACCTATTGTCTACTGATACCTATCAGCCTATCAGTCAATATTTTACGCGCGTCTATATTACGCACACAACCTATTCTGTTACTTACATGTAAAATACGTCCACATGTATTTTTTTATTTTTTTATTTTAAGTGCGTTCACCCTCACAAGACATTCATTAGGCTTACAGTAGTTGAGTGGTCGAATTCGCGAATCACAGCAGAATTGAACGTTTCTAAGATAAACAACATCTTTCGCTCTGATCCAAATTTATAACATATAATATAATGTAACATGTTATGTTGTATATAAATTGTCTTGTATGTGCATGTACTTGTGTTATGCTAATAACCATATATTAACCATATATATAAATATATAAAAACACTGTAAGAACGGTAAACGACGTAATGTACTTCGATGAAACTGTAATTGAATGTAATGACTTTATATATAATGAAGAATGTACTTTAATAGAACTGTAAGGGACAATCATAAGCGAATGGGAAGTAATCCATAATCGCAAGCATAATTCTAATAAACCCAAACGAAAATGTACTCAGTCGTGTACTTAAAACTGTACTTAAGTACTACCATGAAATGATATCGCCTCCAGAAATGAAGACGTGGCAAAAAAAAAAAAGATTAGTTTTTATTTTTATTTATTTATTTTTTTTTTATTTGGAATCTTTCAAACATCTGATCGTGTTTAAAAGGGGGGAAACTTACCTTCCACTCCACTGCCGTTCCCCCAAAATTTAGGCGTATATTTTATATGTATTTGTAAAATGAAGGACACTTGATTACGGCTCTCTGCTTTGGTCACTGTAAGAGACTCCCCTTGTTAGCAGCCTCGCTGCGGGGAGGGGGCAGAGGCCCCTTGCCTCCTTAATATTTTTAGATCCCGGCCTGAGCTATGGTCGAAAGAGGTCGAACCTCTACCCCTGTAAATTCAGAGCAGTACCTATATATTTTTAAGAAGTAAATCACAGCAAGCGAAACTTTTTATTTTCCCCCTCGAGTTGGGCTATCTTCAGAGGAATTTAGTCAGTAAAGTAGAAGTATCAGAGTATTATTGAAAGAAAAGAATTAACAGAGTGTCGACCCCATAAAGCGAGAGAAAAGAATTAGAAAGTTATAGAAGAAAAGTATATAGAAGAAATATCCGTTGCTTGCCTCCGTAACTAGAACCCCCGTCGATCCGAACCAACCCAGGGCCATAGACGGAGGGGCTAACAGACTGGCGACCCTGCCAGGATAAACACATAGAAGAAGGAAGATAACAAGACTTGACCCTTTACCAGGATCTTAACAGATTTTAAGAAGAAGAAGATTACTTTAAGAAGAAGATTACTTTAAGAAGAAGATTACTTTAAGAAGAAGAAGATTTTAAGAAGAGGCCACTCTTTGGCCATGATAGAAATTACCCTGCATCAGGATAAAACCAGTTGACCGGCGTGTCACGACTTCTAGTTCGTAACATCCACCCTTGAAACGGTGTGTCACGACTCCAAGTTCTCCACGCCTAGTTTTCATCCAAGAAGAAGTAGCCAGCAAGACGTCTTCAGGACACGTCTCTGAGGATTTTGCCAGTAGAACATTTGTTAAGTACATTTTGTTTTTTTAAGTAATTTATAAACACTTGAAAAGTCAGTATTATTAACAGTTAATAATGAGTATCAAATCAGAATTTACAAGAAACACAGTGAACATTTCAGACACGTGATACATTTTTTTTAGTGAAACAGAAATTTTCACAGAAGTTAAATATAAGAGAGAGTTAATTTCAGAGAGAGTTAATTTCAGAGAGAGTTAATTTCAGAGAGAGTTAATTTCAGAGAGAGTTAATTTCAGAGAGAGTTAATTTCAGAGAGAGTTAATTTCAGAGAGTTATTTTCACTGTTATATTCAGTATAGAATAATTTTATTTTATGTATCAAACATAATAGTATCGTACCTTCGTGTACATTAGAGTGAAATGTCGTTTACATTTTATATTTTTGTTTGCAAATTTTTTTCAATTACTGAATTGAATTGACTTGCAAATTAAGAGAGAGAGAGTTTATAGAGAGTTTATAGATTTAGAGAGATATTTGAAGTAATTTTTGAAGTCATTTTTTGAAGTCAGTTTTGAAGTCATTTTTAGTTGCAAAGAAGTTGCAAGTCAGTTTTGAAGTCAGTTTTCGTTGCAAATAAGTTGCAAGTCAGTTTTGAAGTCAGTTTTCGTTGCAAATAAGTTGCAAGTCAGTTTTGAAGTCAATTTTAGTTGCAAAGAAGTTGCAAGTCAGTTTTGAAGTCAGTTTTCGTTGCAAATAAGTTGCAAGTCAGTTTTGAAGTCAGTTTTCGTTGCAAATAAGTTGCAAGTCAGTTTTGAAGTCAGTTTTCGTTGCAAAGAAGTTGCAAGTCAGTTTTGAAGTCAGTTTTAGTTGCAAAGAAGTTGCAAGTCAGTTTTGAAGTCAGTTTTAGTTGCAAAGAAGTTGCAAGTCAGTTTTGAAGTCAGTTTTAGTTGCAAATAAGTTGCAAGTCAGTTTTGAAGTCAGTTTTAGTTGCAAAGAAGTTGCAAGTCAGTTTTGAAGTCAGTTTTGAAGTCCGTTTTAGTTGCAAATAAGTTGCAAGTCAGTTTTCGTTGCAAATAAGTTGCAAGTCAGTTTTCGTTGCAAATAAGTTGCAAATAAGTTTTGAAGTCAGAAGGTTGCGCCAAGATGGACAACCGCCCCCAGAGATTTAGAGAAATACTTGACAAGAGGTCAAGTCAGAAGGTTGCGCCAAGATGGACAACCGCCCCCAGAGATTTATAGAAATACTTGACAAGAGGTCAAGTCAGAAGGTTGCGCCAAGATGGACAACCGCCCCCAGAGACATAGAAATACTTGGCAAGAGGTCAAGTCAGAAGGTTGCGCCAAGATGGACAACCGCCCCCAGAGATTTATAGAAATACTTGACAAGAGGTCAAGTCAGAAGGTTGCGTCAAGAGGGACAAACGCCCCAGAGATTACAGAAGTCAGTTTTGAAGAAGTCAGTTTTGAAGAAGCCAGTTTTGAAGAAGCCAGTTTTGAAGAAGCCAGTTTTGAAGAAGCCAGTTTTGAAGAAGCCAGTTTTGAAGAAGCCAGTTTTGAAGAAGCCAGTTTTGAAGCAGTTAGTTTTGAAGCAGTTAGTTTTGAAGCAGTTAGTTTTTAAGAAGTTAGTTTTTAAGAAGTCAGTTTTTAAGTCCCAAGTCATTTCAATGCAGTCAATTGAATTCAACTTTTTCTTTGTAAGTTAAGAGAATTTAATTTAAGAAAATGTAATTTAAGAATTTAATTCAACCTTTTTTTTTGTGTTGTAAAAGAGAATTTAATTCAACCTGAATTGACCGGGTTGCGTCTTTAGTTAGCCTTTCTTTGTTTTGTTGTAAGAAGGAAATGGACCGATTTGTCTTTTCTTTTTCATGCCATTGTTGCGTATAAAAATATATAGGTAAAATGACATATTTTATGGTTGGCAACCAAAACCGTTTTTACAAATGTTGGTAACGAGTTTTATAATTATTGCGATTATATGATGACAGAAATAGTGTAATAATTAATCGATCATGTACCTAATTTATCTTGCTCTGTATGGTCGGGAAATTTACCCGTAGGACCGCCCATACCCTAAATTTCAGTTGTGTTTATTCTTTTTTTGTCATTTAATTTTAATAAAACTTCTACACAATAAAACATATGTATTTATCATATGCAAACAAGTTTTCAGACTAAAATATCAAATAATTCAGTCTATCAACATTTAACGAAAGAGTATAATTTTTCTACTTAACATGCAAAAATTATTAAACCTTTTTAATATTTTTTTTAGTATATAAAAATAATTTTTAATGTAAAATTTACCTGAAATTATTAAAAGAAAAGATTGTTCGAAATGCTTTCCTTCCATTTCAATAACTTTTTTATTCTTGGCCGAAACTCTTCTAAGGTTCGATTTACTTTTATTTTTAAGAATATTATAAAATTATGTTTAGCTCATTAAAATGCATAAATTGGTTTCTATTGTTAATTTGTATTCTTAATTTTCTTAATTCAATTATCGTACCGATACTTCTGGTTAATGTTAATGGTTATAGAGTTCATATATAGCTAGGAATGTTACTAGTCGAATTTAATTCCATCTTCAAAATTCAATTTTTAAACCGTGAGATTTACTTTCATCAATTGTAAGTCCTCTAAGTACATTTCTTTTTATTACCTTAATACGTGTAACTGATTTAATTAAATACTTAAATACTACCTTGAACTTAAAGGATTTTATGATAATAATAATAATAATAACAACAATAATTGACTCAAAAGATTTTATAACCCTAAACCCATCTTAAATTATTATACATTATTTTTAAACTTTGTTAATTCAAAAACCTCCCGAATCCCTACACATACACACGCATGTATGCGCACTATATATATATATATATATATATATATATATATACAAGCCTTATGCTAAAATCATTGGATGTCACAATAAACTATTTCATAGCGTGTAAGTGGTAACTATGCTATTTATATAGTCCTACGCATTTTTGCTTACTATATATAAATTTTTGCTCAGGCGTTTATTCAGTTAATTTAAAAATACTCTCAGCTAATCTATCCCTCAAATTTATAAGATACACACTTTGTATCTAATACGTAATTCGATTTTTTACCTACACTAGTCAATAAAAATTAGCTTATAGATTGTACGATTTATATTTTTCCCTTTTACCTATTCATTATGAATGTAATTTTCCCCACAGAAAAAAAAAAATAAAAAAAAATTTTGCTAAAAATTTTACAATATCATTCTTTGTCTAGCTTAATTGTTTATCTAAATTAAAGTATTAATCTTTGAATTCTTTTATATTATATAATAACTCACTTGTTCTGTATAAAACTTGTATTGTAAAAAAGAATGTCGCCATCTAACTTGAATTACTTACGATGTTATTTTCTAAATTGTATTATATTGTATTATATTATTGTATTAATACCATTTTGGGGGGGAAATACTGTAAAAAGTTAACAATGAACAATTCCTACACCATCATTATATGGATTCATTGTCTTCATGCTGAACTTATGTTCGTATAGTTTTATGTTGAATGTTCATTTTTACATAAGAAACCAAAAATCGCCTAAGCGAGTTTTGGATAGAATTTCGATTTGTACGTCTTTATTCATTCCTGTATTTTTCTAATTCATCTTTCTAATAATGACTTATACACTATGACGTCACAAAATAACTTTATTCTCTTTACGTTTCCCACTCTGTGTCTCTAATTCGTTCTTGTAAATCTTCCTAATAATGATTTGTATTATACGTACAAATTCAATAACTATGACGTCATAAAGTAACTTAATTCTCTTCACGTTTTCCATACCTTGAACACTGAATCACGTGTTTAGTATTTGGACATCTTCCGTATTGAATGTATGGTAAATTCCTTAATAATAATAATAATAATAATAATAATAATAATAAAGAAAAAAAAAACTTCATTCTCTATACATCATTATTTATGTTGTTTCCTACCTATTGTCTACTGATACCTATCAACCTATCAGTCCATATTTTACGCGCGTCTATATTACGCACACAACCTATTCTGTTACTTACATGTAAAATACGTCCACATGTATTTTTTTCTTTTTTCTTTTAAGTGCGTTCACCCTCACAAGACATTCATTAGGCTTACAGTAGTTGAGTGGTCGAATTCGCGAATCACAGCAGAATTGAACGTTTCTAAGATAAACAACATCTTTCGCTCTAATCCAAATTTATAACATATAATATAATGTAACATGTTATGTTGTATATAAATTATCTTGTATGTGCATGTACTTGTGTTATGCTAATAACCATATATTAACCATATATATAAATATATAAAAACACTGTAAGAACGGTAAACGACGTAATGTACTTCGATGAAACTGTAATTGAATGTAATGACTTTATATATAATGAAGAATGTACTTTAATAGAACTGTAAGGGACAATCATAAGCGAATGGGAAGTAATCCATAATCGCAAGCATAATTCTAATAAACCCAAACGAAAATGTACTCAGTCGTGTACTTAAAACTGTACTTAAGTACTACCATGAAATGATATCGCCTCCAGAAATGAAGACGTGGCAAAAAAAAAAATGATTAGTTTTTATTTATTTTTTATTTTTTTTTATTTTTATTTGGAATCTTTCAAACATCTGATCGTGTTTAAAAGGGGGGAAACTTAACTTCCACTCCACTGCCGTTCCCCCAAAATTTAGGCGTATATTTTATATGTATTTGTAAAATGAAGGACACTTGATTACGGCTCTCTGCTTTGGTCACTGCTAAGAGACTCCCCTTGTTAGCAGCCTCGCGGCGGGGAGGGGGCAGAGGCCCCTTGCCTCCTTAATATTTTTAGATCCCGGCCTGAGCTATGGTCGAAAGAGGTCGAACCTCTACCCCTGTAAATTCAGAGCAGTACCTGTATATTTTTAAGAAGTAAATCACAGCAAGCGAAACTTTTTATTTTCCCCCTCGAGTTGGGCTATCTTCAGAGGAATTTAGTCAGTAAAGTAGAAGTATCAGAGTATTATTGAAAGAAAAGAATTAACAGAGTGTCGACCCCATAAAGCGAGAGAAAAGAATTAGAAAGTTATAGAAGAAAAGTATATAGAAGAAATATCCGTTGCTTGCCTCCGTAACTAGAACCCCCGTCGATCCGAACCAACCCAGGGCCATAGACGGAGAGGTTAACATATATATATATATATATATATATATATATATATATATATATATATACAGTGTTGGGCACTAAAGCGTTAATCCGATAACAGTTAATTAACGAAGTTAACTTTTTTAACGGACTATTAACGGAAGTTAATTTCCATTTATCGTTATCGGACCAGTTAACTTCCGATAACTCGATATTTAGTCTGTTAAAGTCCGTTAACACGTTAACTGCGAGGAGTCATTCACCGAAGATCACCGCTCCGCGAATGAATTCAAACCGCCATAACTTCAGTCTGCCAATTCCGTCCTCTGCCGCAGTGGAACGGCTCTTCTCTCTCGGCAAGGACATCCTGAGGCCCAAGAGGTCAAGACTGGCAGTTGGGCCTAACTTTGAGAAGTTGGTCTTTCTGAAGGGCAACCAGCACATTGCGTCATAGTCTTTAATAAATGTGCCTAAAATTTAATTTTACCTTTCAGTTCCCGCCATAATAATTCTCTGGTAAATTAAAATTTAGTTTATGGTTAGTGGTTACAAGGGTTTCAAAACATGTAATCAGTACATTTTTTATTAAAAATAAAAAAAAGTTATTAAGCAAAAAAGTTGCAAAACTTGATAAAAATACAGTTAAATACCTATTTATTGTTGGATTTTGCATAAAAAAACATTTTCTATAGGTTTTAAAGCTTTTTTCCTTGATTTTTTAAATGTTAGTAAAGAAATAGTTATCGTTAACGGATTATCGTTAACTTCCGTTAACTTTGTAGTAAAATTATCGGATTATCGTTATCGGAGTTAAAAATTGGGGTTAACGGATTATCGTTATCGAAGTTAACTTTTTGGTTAACGGTGCCCACCACTGTATATAATATATATATATATATATATATATATATATATATATATATATATATATACATAATATATATATATATATATAGATATATATATATATATATTAGATATATATATATTATATACATAAATATATATGTATATATAAATATATATATATGTACATAAATATATATATATACATAAATATATATATATATATATATATATACGTAAATATATATCCATAATATATATATATATATATATATACACAAATAAATATATATATATATATATATATAATATATATATATATATAATAAATATATATATACAGAAATATATATATATATATATATATATACACACATAAATATATATATATATATATATATATATATATAAATATATATATACTGGGTGATCCAGATAAATGGGACCCATAAAAAAGCCAAATATTCTTAATATTTAATTCCTTTCATAAAAACTATATATATCATTCGAAAGAGTAGAGTTACAAGTTTATTATGAAATATTTATTTTTTTAAAATGACTCCTTTCAAATGTGCTCCATTAGTTGCCAAGCATTCCAGTGTTCTCGCTTGTAAGTTCTGCATCACTTTTGCAAGAGTGTGCGGTGGTATGGCCTGTATCTCATTTGTGATGGCAGCCTTCAATTCTTGCAAGGTCGTTGGGTTATTTCTGTAGACCCTACTCTTTAAATATCCCCAGAGATAATAATCTAAGGGAGAAAAATCCGGAGACCTTGCGGGCCATTCAACGTCTCCAAATCTTGAGATTAACTCGCCTGGAAACGTTTGACGCAAAACTGCCATGCAGTTTCTCGTGGTATGGCAGGTAGCTCCGTCTTGTTGGAACCAGTGGTTTTCTAGACAAAGATCTCTTAATTTAGGAATAAGGAAATCGGTCAACATTTTTTCGTAGCGATCACCATTTACAGTGACCGTGTTTCCGGTGGAATCCTCGAAAAAGTACGGCCCTATGATCTGAGATGCAGTAAGACCACACCAAACAGTTACACGCTGACTATGCAACGGGACTTTGGTAATATTCAATGGATTTTCTGTTGCCCAGAAACGACAATTTTGTTTGTTTACAGTTCCATTCAAATGAAAATGGGCTTCGTCTGACATAATCAAAGTTGCTAGAAAATTGGTGGTGTCATTTACCTTCTGTTGGATCCATTGACAGAATTGTCGTCTTCGTGCGAAATCTCCATCGTTTAGTTGTTGCACTGTTTGAATTTTATATGGAAAGAGCATTAAATTTTGCTTGAATATACGGTGTGTTGTTCCATATCCAACTCCTAACAGCTGAGAAGCACGTCTGATGCTTATGTTAGGATTATCCTGTACAATTTCATGAGTTCTGTTAATGATCTCGTCTATCCTTGCTGTGCGCACTCTTCCAGTTGGTTTTCTTTTTCCAATGCTGCCAGTTAGGGAAAAATTTTGACACACCGACGGATTACTTTCTTAGAAGGTGATTTTGACATCTGAAAATTTGTCTTGAAAGATCTTTGAGCTGAAACTACACTTCTTCCATGCTCATAATATTGCTCAGTTATGAAACGCAGCTGTTCCACAGTCCATGCAGTCATCTTGAAGGGTTAGTTTTAACTAACACTTTTATTTTGTTTTGTATCTTGTCTTGTATTGTCAAAACCTATACAATCCTGTACAAACTTGTAACTATCCTCTTTCGAATGATGCGTATGATTTTATAAAAGGACTTATACTTTAAGAGTTACAGGGGTTTCTTTTGGGTCCCATTTCTCTGGATCACCCTTTATAATGTTATAATTGTTATAATGTTATAATGTTATAATGTTATAATTGCGCAAAAGCGAATAGGATGTTAGGCTTCATAGCGCGTAATTTCGAATTTAAGTCGAAGGATATCATATTGCCCCTTTACAAGTCCCTAGTCAGGCCTCATTTAGAATATGCAGTTCAGTTTTGGTGCCCGTACTTGCGTGAGGATATTGATAGGTTAGAAAGGGTTCAGCGTCGTGCCACGAAACTTATTCCGTCATTGCGCAACAAGCCTCATGAAGATAGGATTAAAGTGTTAGACTTGTATTCACTCGAAACTAGGAGATTAAGGGGGGAGCTTATTGAAGTTTTTAAAATCGTTAACATCGATAACGTGAATTTTGACAAATTGTTCACTTTCGATAATAGTAATACTCGCAATAACGGATTCAAGTTGCGTGGCAGACGTTTCATTACTAATATCGCTAAAAACTTCTTTACGTTTAAAGTAATTGATAAATGGAATAATCTTCCCGCGTCAGTCGTTCATTCTACCAGCGTTAATATGTTTAAGAACCGTCTTGACAGACATTTTAAAGGTATTAACGTTGTTTAATTTAAATAACAACAAAGTTAGTAACAGAAGCTCTGGTGGTGGTGCTCGGGGATGAGTCTGTTGACGATGAATGCCAGCTTGTGACATGCCAGCGTGTGATGCCAGCAATAAAAAAAAAAAAAAAAAAAAAAAAAAAAATTAGACTAACACGAATGTAGATGTAGCTCATAGCGTAAACTAACCCACTTTTTGTTTAACTTTACCTACTTTTTTTTTTTTCCTTATCCTCCTTACTTTGCATGTCTCTAACTCTTTTCTTGCATGTTTGTAGTTTGCATGGTATGACAGTGAGTTAAGACTGTGTTTGCATGGTTTGTAAGCGTTCTTATTTTACTTCTTTTCATCTTTCACCCCTCTCCAATTCTCTCCGACTATTTTTCTGACTTGTCGGCAGTGGCCGGCGGATGATGATGGTGAGACACTTTTCCTCTTTTTCTGAATGAATGTTAACCCACGAGTGATAGGTGTTGCTCCTTACTTAACCCCTTATTCTCTTCTCTTCTCTTAACCCCCTACTCTTTCCTTTCTCTCGGGCTAGCCTTAGAGTGGATCTTAGGGTCTTTGTTAGCCTTAGCTTCTGTAGATCTGTAGATGTTCCAGACCAACAAAGACCCTAGAATCCACTCATGGCTGGTCTACCTAACTGTGTTCGTAATTGTGTATGTCCTCCGTGGTGGCGGAGGGGACCTACAATTTTACGAGGGTTCCGAACCACAAGAACAAAAGAAATTTATGTAACAACTGTCTGTACATTGGCAACGACCAATTTTTGCAAAACTGAATAATTTAAAACTAATTAATTATCGATTTAAAACTAATTAATTATCGATTTAAAACTAATTAATTATCGATTTAAAACTAATTAGTTATCGATTTAAAACTAAATATAGTCTCTGGATCCAGAGGATCAAGTCATAATAGACTACTATCCACAAATATGTTACACTGTATATCTATTTATAATCGACATGCAAATATATCAGATCCAAAAAATCCAGTCAATTTCATTACGGTATCCATCAATACTAGTACCTTGCCAACGAAAAATAAGTCACGGTCCATATCGATTGCGGACCAAGTCAAAATTTACAACCATATACATTACAATATATATATACTTAGGAGGAAAAGTGTAGGTGTGGCTGTAAAGACTGTAGAGTAATGTAGAAATGTGTGTGCACCCATTTTGGGTCTCCCATTTAAAGGTGTTTGTGGGGCAAGTGAAGATCATGAGTTTTTCAATACCTCACAGTACTATGGGGGGCACCGCTCGGCAGAGGAATCTCTTTAAATGGGGTGTGTAAGGACAGAGAGTATCCCCTAACCCAGGGGTGGGGAACCTTTTTTCATTGGAAGGCCGCATTTCATTTAACCAAGACCCTATTAGGCCGCATGCTGAGAATTTAACATATACAGTACAACAAAATGTCATATTTTGGTCTACAATCTACATATTTACTAATTTTAAATCAAACTTGATAATACGTGAGGGTTTTTATAATAAATAAAAAATTCAGCAAGTGCATTTATTTTTCGGGGGGAATAATTGACAATAGAACTAGTATTAAGTGAAAAATGATATTAAGTGAAATGATGTTAATATTAAGGGAAAAAGTGATAAACCATTTAATGACTTTTTTGTGACTGCTTATTGCGGGACAGGAGTCGTACATTTGGTTCCAACATCGTTGACCGTAGTTTTAGTTGGTCCTACGGGTGAATATTCGTCATCTGAGATCTCAAGCGCGTTTTGATTTGAGTCACATACAAAAACGTTGATTCACAACAGTAGGTTGTGCCGAAACAAGACAACATTCGACGAGCATGTTGGCGCAGACGTGGGTATTCAACGGCATTTTTCCATATTTCAACAGGATCCTTCTTAGCATCAAATAGAGACTTAAGGATATTATCTTCTAATAGCTCAATCAACTCCATCTGTAAATCTTCAGGTGCTTTGGAGACATCAACCAGGTGTGGTTGGAAAGCTAGTTTCAGTGTGAAGTCATGTTTCTCAAAATCTTCAAATCTTTCATCGTATTCTTCAATCAGGGAGTCGAGGAGAGCTGTGTATTCTTTCATATCGCATTCCCTTAATGATTTGCTTGTATCTTCTTCATCAATTACCTTTGCCAGTTCAGGGAAGTGTTCAGCTGAAAGTTCCGATCGGGTAAGGATAGTTTTGAAAAAGCGCAGCTTCCTTTGAAAAGCCTGGATTTTTTGTCACATTTCATATATGGATTTAGTTTTACCTTGCAAAGAAATATTCAGGTTATTTTGCCTTGACATTACGTCACACAAAAATGCAGCATTTCTGCAGAAATCCTTTTTTGACAATTCACATGGTTCATTGAGTTCCTCAAAAAATCTTGTGATTTGTTTTCGCAAAGACAAAAATTTTTCAAAGACTTGCCCAGCGAACTTTAGAATGATACGAAAGATCCACACTGAATGTTTCATCATCAAGCATAAACATATTGCGAAACTGGCGATGTCGTGATGCATTTGCTCTAATATAGTTCACAATACGTATAACTTTACTTAATGTGTCACTTAAAACAGTAGATTTGGCACAGAGACTCTGTTGATGAAAAATACAGTGAAAGGAAATCAAGCTATCTGGATTTGGCAGTTCTTTTTGTAGTAGCGCAACAAATCCTGCACATTTTCCTCTCATGGAAGGTGCACTGTCTGTGCATACACTTAATAAATTACATAAATTCAGTTTCGCTTCACGGCATTTTTCTTTGAAGAGAGACAAGACGTCAATTCCACGTGTCTTCCCCGTGAGGGTACCCAAAGCCAGTAACTCCTCGTAGTATTGAAAATCTGCAGTTATAACACGAATAAAAATTACACTTGCGCTGAGTCAGTAATATCAGTGGACTCATCCAAGGCAATCGAATAATAAGTATTTTCGCTTTGCCATATTGTATGAAGCTGTTCAGTTACATTGAGGGCTAATTCATGTTGCCGATCAGTTATGGTTCTTCTTGAAAGAGGTAGTTGTTTCTATTTGTTAACCTTGTCTGAATCTAAAGAGGCTACAACTTCAACAATGCATTCTTTTATGATTTCCACATCGCTATATGGCTTACCTCTTTTTCCAAGTATATATGCTACTTTATAAGTTGCTTCAGTGATTTCAGTCCCTAGGCCTGACATCGTTTTAAATACTTGCTGTTGTTGCTGCTTTTGAAGTTTCATCTTCGTAAGTGCAGACTTTCGGGGTTCTCCTTCCAATATAGCATACGTGTGGTTCTTATGAGTTGCATAATGCTGATATGCATTGTGTTGCTTCACTGTTCCAATTATGGCGTTGCAGAGCAAACACATCATTTTATCTTTCTCAGCAACTATGAAATACTGCAATTCCCATTCTTCATGGAATACTCTGTTCTCTTCCTTTAATTTTCTTTTCACAGTTTTTGACATGATTGGGGTACCAGAAGATTTTTAAATAAAAATGGTACACGAATTGATCAAAGATTTACAGTTTTAAAGGAAACAAGCGTGCGTGTCACTATCGGAGAATCGTCAGTAACTGTCATCCAGTCGAGTTGATCGTTGATAGGTAAGGGCGTAAGCCGTAAGACAACTCTGCCAGTTTCAACTGGCAGCGTTGCCATATTTCATATTGTTCAAGCCATAAAGAAGGCTTGTATGTGTAAGAAGCAGTGAAGCTGAAACCATGATCTAATAAAATAGCCTAAAGCGCTAAAGGGGTATCAGTTGCTGTCCATTATCGTACGGTATGAGTTCTGAATGTCAAATAGGCAGAAGGCCGCAACTAGTACCCCAAAAGGCCGCAGGTTCCCCACCCCGGCCCTAACCCAAGATGCTGCCTCCCTATATCCCACAACATTTTACTACCTTAAACTATACCCAATCTATCAACATATGCGTCTAATCGATTTTTAAACATGTTTATAGATGTGCTACTAATTACTTCTACCGGCAAACTATTCCAGCTATTTACTATTCTATGCGTAAAAAAGTTTTTGGCAACTGCTGTCTCGAACCTTCTACTTGTCAACTTACACCCGTTATTTCTGGTCCTATTATATTGAGATATTTAGAAAAAGCTATCTCTATCTACGTTATCGAACCCATTCATAATTTTGAAAACCTGGATAAGATCACCCCTTAGCCTCCTAGTCTCGAGTGTTGTCAATTTTAACACATTAATCCTATCCTCGTACGACTTTGTAAAAAGCGTCTTGGGGCCTTTGAAAAATGTAAACGGAGATCTAGTTCCTGAAAACAAGGAAATGGCTACCTTGCTAAACGAATTTTTTACGTCAGTTTTTACTATAGAAGATGTAACGAATATCCCTACGGTCATAGACATAATACCTTTTGATAATGGTAATATTTTGGATAATATTGTGGTTAGTGAAGGGGAAGTAATGCGCTATATTGATAAAATGAAAACGCGTAAATCACAAGGGCCGGATTCCATATACCCTATACAAATAAAAGAATTAAAAGATAGCATTGTTTTGCCGCTAACAAAGATTTTTAATGCGTCTGTTTCTGAGGGGTGCGTACCAGATAATTTCAAGTTAGCAAACGTAACACCTATCTTTAAGAAAGGCGATAAAGGTGCGGCGGGAAATTATAGGCCAATCAGTTTAACATCTGTTGTAGGTAAGCTACTGAAATCAATAATTAGGGATCGTATAGTCGAACACTTAGAAATGTATAAACTAGTTAGAAATACGCAGCATGGTTTTAGGCGAAACAAATCTTGCTTAACTAATCTTTTAGAATTTTTTCAAAGCGTGGTTGACGTTTACGATAGATATCGGGCGTTTGATGTAGTGTATTTATATTTTCAAAAAGCGTTTGACACTGTGCCGCACAAAAGACTCATTGAATAAACTAAGGCTCATGGAATCAGGGGTGTAGTAATAAATTGGCTAGAAGGGTGGTTGCGAGGTAGGAAACAGAGGGTGGTCGTTGATGGAGCGGAGTCGTGTTGGGCTAATGTAGCGAGTGGCGTTCCTCAGGGTTCTGTATTGGGCCCCTTGCTTTTTCTTATATATATTAACGATTTAGATGTCGGCCTAGTCAGTACAGTTTCAAAGTTTGAGGATGACACGAAGCTGGGTGGTAGGGCGATTAATGGCGAAGATAGAGGTAAAATCCAGGAAGATCTGAATAAAATCGTTGATTGGTCAGTCACATGGCAAATGAGATTTAACGTTGATAAGTGCAAAATTTTGCATATTGGTTCGCGTAAAGGTAATTTTGCGTATAGTATGTCAGGTAAAGAGTTAACGAGCGTAGAGCAGGAAAAAGATTTAGGAGTTATAGTCACTGGTGATTTAAAAGTAGCGAAACAAAGTACAGCAGCGGTCAATAAGGCGAACAAAGTGTTAGGTTTTATAAGTCGAAATTTTGAGTACAAATCGCGCGATATTATAGTTCCACTTTATAAATCATTAGTTAGACCCCATTTGGAGTACGCGGTCCAATTTTGGAATCCGCATATGCGCAAAGATATAGCCAAAATCGAAAGAGTTCAAAGACGAGCAACTAAGATGATTCCGTCGCTTAGGTCAAAATTCGCGCTTGGACTTTTTTATTACACTTTTCGCTTCACGCCTTAGAGATATGTAGTTGTTTCGTAACTACAAATTGTCTTTATCACATTTATGTAGCCTATAAGCCCTATCTCTACTCTTTATAATGTCTCCTACTCTAGAAGTACACCACAAGGGCTTATTGTTTATTTTCGTACGCTTAATTTTGTACGGTACACATTCCTCATTTATAGTCCTAAATACTGTTTCGAACGATTCACACATTAGTTTTGCGTTGGAATTCCCCATTATGTTTTCCCAATAGACGTGTGACAATTTATTTCGAAATTTACTAAAGTCTGCGTGCTGGAAGTTAGGAATTTTATTCGAGTTAGCTAGTTTCGAGTGACTTACTGAGAGGACAAATTCTACTATATTGTGATCGCTATTGCTTAACGGTTCTATTACTTGAAGATCAGTAATTAGCCTATCATCCGTAGTTATTACTAAATCTAAAATACTGTCCGAAATCGTAGGTTCCCCAACCTTTTGAATAAGGATGCTATCCTCGAGAAAATTAACTAAACGATTACCTTCCGCGTCTCCCTGCATTGTATCGTAATTTACGTTGGCGCAATTAAAGTCACCCATAACTAATGCCTGCTCACTACCGATTATTCTCTTCAGTTCACGATATAACGCTTCGTCCGTATCAGCTGTTTGATTAGGAGGCCTATATATAACCGTAACAACAAGTTTGAAATCGTTTAATTTAAGTTCTGCTATAGTCGAATTTATCGGTTCTGAAATTGTGTGCTTTACTTCTATAACGTTCGCAATATTATCTTTGGTATACAACATAACACCGCCTCCTCGCCTACGTATTCTGTTTTTAACAAAAAGTCTATAACCTTTAATTTGATACTCCCCTACAAAGTCACGAGTTTCAGTGCGAAGCCACGATTCATTTATCACAATTATATCAGTCTTTACAAGCAATTAAAGAAAAAAATTCGTTTATTTTATTTCGTAGGCTACGAGCATTTAAGGATAGAACCTTCAAATTGTTTTTAATTGCGACACCTTCGCGAGCGCACTAGAAATTTATGGAATTTACGTTGGGACCGTTCGAGTTACGGCAGCCTGAAAAGAAGAGACAGTATTATGAAATAGTCTTCCTAAACGCGCAGCTCCAACGTCATTAAAATGAAGTCCATCGCCGAGGAACAAGTCCCTCCTGCCGTAAAAACTGTTCCAAAAATTCGCAAAATGCACTCCTTCCTGTTGGCAAAGAGACTTTAGGTTATTGTTAATATAGGTAGCCTTGCTGTAGAAATCGTTACGATGGATAATTCGAGGAAGTATACCTCTTAAAACAATCTTATTAGTTGTCTCCTTTAGTCGCTCTAGTAAGTCCCTGTACCTAGCCAGCAGTTCTTCCGATCTAGAATTTAAAACGTTATTAGTACCGACATGAATAACATACGTTGTGTCCTCGGCGGTACCGTCTGTAAAATGGTCAACACTATTAGTTATATCCTCCACCCTTGCACCAGGGTAGCAGTAACGGCGCCTACGATGAGGGTTTCTCCCACAGAATTCCTCGAGCTGCCCTCGAACAATGGAATTGCCAACGAGTCGTATTCCCGGTTCATCAGCATCTTCGAAACCTAAAACAGAAAACTTATTGCTGGTTATTACTGGTAGACAAGTCTTTGCTTTTCTCAATGGGGCTCCATTTCGCACTCGAACGAAGGGTTGGGAATTAAGGGAAGAGAGAGGGCTATTAGTACTATTCATATTATTAGTAGTAGAAACTGAGGCAGGAGGGGTCGTAACTGGAGTCCCAAGGGATTCTAGGGATTCTAATTTTGCCGTCAGGAGCATCACGGTTTCTTCAGTCCTCACCCTGGCCTTCCTCTCACGTTCTAACTCGTTCCTCAGCACTTTCATGCTTGAGCACCATCTGCAAACTAACTCTTCATTATTATTAGCCATTGAAAACGCGTAAGCAGCAAATTTCCCTTCACAGCGACTGCAAGTATTTGCCGGGGGTGGCATGCTTTTAATTAGTTGAAAAACAAACAAAAACAAAAAACGAGCGTTTGGAAATTAATAAATTACAACGTAGGTCTACCGCGTGCTTATTGTGCCGTCACCTGCGAAAACCGGCAAAAATGTTGTTCAAACGCAGAAACAGGTTCTTCTAACACAATTTTATGCTAAATGAATATATAATTAAGCTACCGACGAAAGATCTGTTAAAGAAAAAGTATTAAATGGCACTTATCTGTCTGTTCTTCGACCGACTTAATTCCTTTTTTCCCACGGTGATTGACACTTCTGAGGTCCAGTAGTGTGTTAAGGTAAAAAGAACCTTAAGAAACCTCGTTTCTGATAATATGAAAACCAACAAAGGCAAACCAAGGGAATTTCAACCTTATGAAACGTCGTGTAGTAATAGATTCGAAAAACAAACAAGCAGTAGCCTTGGTTTAGGCAAGTAATATAGTAATGAATAAAGTCAATAAATGAAATATATTCTTTAATGAATGATTAGTAACACGAAGTAATTTAGTTAAGAATGCACCAAACACTTCTTTTTTTTTTTTTAAAGACACTTGAACGATAACCACTTATTCAATTGGTAACACTGGACACTCGATAAAACAAGTCTGTTCACAAGGAAAGACTGATCACGATACTGTATATATACACATAAATATATACGTATATATATAATATATATATAAATATATAAATATATATATATATATATATATATATATCTATATATAAATATATATATAAATATATAAATATATATATATATAATATATATATATATCTATATATATATATATATATTTATATATATATATATATATATATATATATATATATATATATATATATATATATATATGTAAAAATGAAATGAATAATCAATATTCATTTTTACATAAGAACCAAAATCGCTTAACGCGAGTTTGGATAGTAATTTTACTTGTGGCTTCCTATATTTGATCGTGTCAAAACCCTACGATCTACCATACCTATGGTTTAGTCGTATCCATTTTTATTGTTATAGAAGTTATTAATTAATTATGATTGTCTTGCATCTCACCTCGTCCCTAGATTATGCATACACATTGCATATAACTCTTTGCCTCTAATTCGTTCTTATAAATCTTCCTAATAATGATTTGTATTATACGTACAAAATTTAATAACTATGACGTCATAAATTAACTTAATTCTCTTCACGTTTTCCATACCTTGAACACTGAATCACGTGTTTAGTATTTGGACATCTTCCGTATTGAATGTATGGTAAATTCCTTAATAATAATAATAATAATAATAATAATAATAATAAAAAGAAAAAGAAACTTCATTCTCTATACATCATTAGTTATGTTGTTTCCTACCTATTGTCTACTGATACCTATCAACCTATCAGTCCATATTTTACGCGTCTCTATATTACGCACACAACCCATTGGATTATGTACATGTAAAATACGTCCACATATTTTTTTTATTATTTTTTTTTAAGTGCGTTCAATTCTCAAGGCATTCATTAGGCTTACAGTAGTTAAATGCTCAAATTCGCGAATCAGCAGAACCGAACGTTTCTAAGATAAGCAACATCTTTCGCTCTGATCCAAATCTATAACATATAATGTAATATAACATATTATGTTGTATATAAATTATCTTGTCATGTCTCATGTACTTGTGTTGTACTAATAACCATATATATAATAACCATATATAATCTGACCATATAATCTGACCATATAATCTGACCATATAATCTGACCATATAATCTGACCATATAATCTAACCATATAATCTAACCATATAATCTAACCATATATATATATATATATATAAACACTGTAAGAATGGTAACGACGTAATGTACTTCAATGAAACTATAATTGAATGTAATGACTTTATATATAATGTAAGAATGTACTTTAATCGAACTGTAAGGGACAATCATAAGCGAATGGGAAGTAATCCATAATCGCAATCATAATTGTAATAAACCCAAACAAAAATGATATCGCCTTCAGAAATGAAGACGTGGCAAAAAAAATAAGATTAGTTTTTATTTTTATTTATTTTTTTTTTTTTTTATTTGGAAACTTTCAAACACCTGATCGTGTTTAAAAGGGGGGAAACTTAACCTCCAACTGCCATCCCCCAACATTCAGGCATATTTTTATACATGTATTTGTAAAATGAAGGACACTTCATTACGAGACTCTGCCTTGGTCACTGCCAAGAGACTCCCCTGGTTAGCAGCCTCGCTGCGGGGAGGGAGGTCGAACCTCTACCCCTGTAAATTCAGAGCAGTACCTGTATATTTTTAAGAGTAAATTTACAGTAAGAGAAACTTTTTATTTTCCCCCTCGAGTTGGGAAATCGTCAGAGGAACTTAGTAAAGTCGACAAGTTATAAAGTATCAGAGAAAGAATTAGAAAATTATAGATGAAAAGTAACAGAAGAAATATCCGTTGCTTGCCTCCGTAACCAGAACCCCCTTCGAATCCGAACCGACAAAGGGCCATAAAGGGGGGGGTTAACATATATATATATATATAAATATAAATATTATATATATAAATATAAATATTATATATATATAAATATTATATATATAAATATAAATATTATACAGTGGATTCCGTGTAATATGGACACTGGATAATAGGGACAGCCGCATATTATGGACAAAAGCCAAAGAACAAAAACAAATGGTAAAAAACAGTTAATTTTAAATCGGTTTAAAGGGACATAGGGCCGGTTATTGTGGACTAATTACAGTCACACCATGCTGACGTCACATTACGTCATAAACTATATAAACGTAGCTGACCTTTGCTTATTTGTTTAGTTTACATTCAGTGCAGAGTAACTTTCCGTGAATGATGTCGCGTCGTCAGGACCTCACGCTTGGTGAAAAAATTAAATTATTGGACAAAATCAGCTGTCAACCAGCAAACACCCCAATAAGAAAACTGGCAGAAATCATCGGCGTGCCTAAATCCACAATTGGTAAATTGCTGCAACAGCAACAAGAGTTACGACGACAATGGGCTTCGAACGAAGCCAAACCAGGAACCTCCCAAAAAAGAAAACGTGAAGGAAAAGATCCAGATGTTGACGAGGCACTTAACAAATGGTTTGCTATTGTTACAAAACGAGGAGTTCGAGTGAGCGGTCCTATGTTGAAGGATAAAGCTGGTGAGCTTGCTGAGAAAATGGGCCATGATGATTTTAAGGCAACGGATGGTTGGTTGTCACGCTGGAAATCGAAACATGACATCAAATTTAAGAAATTTGATGGAGAGAAAGCTGATGCTGATACTGTGAGTGCTGATGAATGGAAAATTAACACGTTGCCTAACTTGCTTACCAACTTCTCCGCTGACGATGTTTATAACGCAGACGAAACAAGTCTTTATTACCGAGCTACCCCCGATGGATCACTAGTTTATAAACACGAGCAACTTTCAGGTTCAAAAAAGGCTATGGATCGCGTAACTGTCCTATGCTGTGCTAACATGTCAGGGAATGACAAACGGAAGCTTATGGTTATTGGTAAAAGTGCGATGCCACGGTGTTTTAAAAACTTAAACATGGAGAGTTTACCAGTCACATACCGTTCTAACAAAAATGCTTGGATGACTAGTGATCTTTTTGCAGAGTGGCTGAAGGAATGGGATGCAGAACTGCAACGAAAATCGCGAATAATTTTGCTTTTTGTCGACAACTGCGCAGCGCATCCTCGTTTGAAATGCTTGAAAAACATTAAGTTGGAATTTCTACCTCCCAAAACGACGTCTCTCATACACCCAATGGATATGGGCATTATAAAAAATTTAAAGGGTGCTTACCGTAAACAACTAGTGAACTATACATTAGAATCAATTGAAGAAAACCTATTAACTTCATCATCAACGGCCAAAGAAGTGAGCTCAAAGATAAACATTTTACAGGCAGTACAGTTCATTAGTAAAAGTTGGAAGTGCATGACTGATAAAACAATCCAGAATTGTTTTGCTCATTCTGGATTTACAAAGTCTCCTTCACAGTCAATTGATGAAATCGAAATTGAAACTTTGACATGCGTTGAAAACCATCAGTCTTATACTAGCCTAGATGATGATCTGTTGTGCCATGATGACTATGAAGACTGTGACGATTCTATCATTGATGAAATTGCCGCAAAACGTCAGAAACCAAGTGATTCCGATAGTGGCGATGATGATGCTCCGGAGCCATAAAAAATCTCACACGGAAGCCAAAAAATTCATAAATGGTTTGCAATTGTACTTTCTGCAAAAAGGAAGCGGAGAAAGTCCACAGGCGGCCCTAAATGTCTTCGCTAATTTTGTACAAATGCAAAACGAAAAATCAAAAATACAAACGAAACTAGACAAGTTCTTTTCTCATTAGTTAATATAAAATACAGTACCATACTTTGCATTCTCATTTTATGTTCAAGTTATACAATATAAATTGTTAAAGCATTTATTATGTTCAAGTTATACATATCTGTAATATAAATTACTAAAGCACAGTGCATTTTGTTTTCTATCCATAGCAAACTAAAGTAGGCATAAAACTAGGGCAAACAATGTTCCATAAATGTTAAAAAACGAGAACTTCGGTTTCTGTGGACAGCCGTTTTATATGGACAAAACACCTGGGAACCGATGTGTCCATATTAAGCGGAATGTACTGTATATATATATAAATATTATATATATATATAAATATTATATATATATATATGTGTGTTAACCCCCCCTTATGGCCCTTTGTCGGTTCGGATTCGAAGGGGGTTCTAGTTAGGAGGCTGCAACGGATGCTTCTTCTTTATACTTTTCTATAATTCTTTTCGGTCGCCTTAGGGGGTCGACACTCTGTTAATTCTTTTCTTTCTGCTTATTAATTCTTCTCTTTTTATAATTATCGACTTTTCTGACTAAATTCTGAAGCGAGCACGGCTCGAAGGAAAAAGATAAAAACTTCTTAAAGCGTGGTTTACTTCTTAAAAATTACAGTTGGTACTCTGAATTACAAGAGATAGAGGTTCGACCTCTTTCGACCATGGCTCAGGCCGGAATCTAAAAATACTTAAGTTAAGGAGGCAAGGGGCCTCTGCCCCCCCTAATGAGGTGCTGATATGAAGAAGTCTAATGAGAAGAGTTCTAATAATGAAGATTAATCTAGAAGTCTAATCTAGAAGTGCCACAAATGAAGTCCTATAATGAAGTGAAGTATTTTACAAATATACGTATAATATAACTTAAATGTTTTGGGGAGAACAGTTGAAGGTTAAATTTCCCCCTTTTTTTTAAACACATGATCAGATGTTTTTTGAAAGATTTCAACTAAAAACAATAAAAAAATATAAAAATAAAAAAGAACAGTAGTATCGCTGATTCGACATTTATGGAGGCGATATTATTTCGTATTAGCACATCAGCACAATTTTGAGTACATGACTGAGTACGTATTAATTTTGGTTCATTACAATTATGATTACAATTATGGATTACAACTACCAATTAATTCATATTCACTTTTTAATTACAATTCCATTAAAGTACATTCTTACATTATAAATTAAATCTTTACATTTAATTAGTTTCACTGAAGTACATTACAAGTTATTGTTCATTACAGTTTCATTAAAGTACAGTACATCAATTACATATATTAAAGGATTACATTTAATTACAATTTTAGCAAATTGTTAATTGACGTATCTACTACTGAAATAATATGCTATAATGTTATACATTCGAATCAAAGCGAAAGGAGACCTTTTTTATCTTAGAAGCGTTCAAATTATGCTGTGATGAGTGGAATTTCTGATAATAACTTACTAAGCATTGTCTAGAGTTCACCTCGGGAGGTCAAATAATTAAAAATAAAAATGAAAAAAATAATACGAGAACGTTTTTTCGGGTTCCCGAACGAAGGCAAAGGTTTTGCGTTTCATAGATTGACACGAGTAAAAATAGACTGATAAGTTGATAGGGCATAAGTAGACAATAGGTAGATGAATGAATAAGTAATGAAATTATAAAGGATAGCGTCAAGCTAAAATATGGACGTATGGGGCGGGGATGAGATGCAAGACAATTCATAATTAATTATAATAACTTTTATAACAACTGAAAAATGGATGATGGATACGACTAAACCATAGAAAGGGTAGATCGTAGGTTTGTGACACGAACAAAAATAGGAAGCTACAAGTAAAATTATTATCCAAACTCGCGTTAAGCGATTTTGGTTCTTATGTAAAAATGGACATTCGAACATAAAACTATTGTTCATTGTTCACTTTTTACATATGTATACCGGGTGTCCGAGAATTATCTGTACAATTTTTGGCTGTTATTAAAAGTCAACCATGAAGTGTAGAAATTCCAGTGTTGTCCCATTTTACAGAGAATCTCATTAAGTTTTTTCTGATACCAAGTTTTGACAAGTTTTTTAGAAATTCCAGTGTGTCCGAACATTAACTGTACAATTACATCTTTTAATAAAATTCTTCATAACACACGTAAAATTCTTAAACAAGATTATTTAGAATCTGTATTTTCAAAAGTTTCTTTTATTAAAGTAACGTTGTTACAAACATTCGATATGTGCACCATTAGTGATTCGCAAAACATCCAATCGATACTCCAAATGTTGCCATGTACGCTGCAGCATATCCACATCAATTCGCTCAATAGCAGCTGTGATTCTTGCTTTTAGATCATCAATGTCTGTCACCCGCGTACATTTCTAAAAAACTTGTCATAACGTGGTATCAGAAAAAACTTAATGAGATTCTCTGTAAAATGGGACAAAACTGGAATTTCTACACTTGAAGGTTGACTTTTAATAACAGCCAAAAATTGTACAGATAATTCTCGGACACCCGGTATAAATATTATATATATATAAATATTATATATATATATATATATAAATATTCTATATAAATATATAATATTATATATATATATATAAATATTATATATATAAATATTAATATATATATAAATATATATGTATATATAATATAAATATTATTATATATATATAAATATATAAATATTATATA
>JAJOZX010001386.1:60000-62500 GCA_023014485.1 Bathynomus jamesi | reverse complement strand
CTTAAATATTTAATAAATGTTACCACTTTATCATTTTATGATTGAATTCCATATTATTTCCAAGTGCTTCACAAAAATAGATCCTGACTTTATGTACACCCTGTATATATAAATATTATATATATATATAAATGTTATATATATATATATATTATAAATATTATATATATATAAAATTATATATATATATATAAATATTATATATATATATATAAATTTATATATATATATAAATATTATATATATATATATATATAAATATTATATATATATATATATAAATATTGTATATATATATAAATATTATATATATATATATATATATATATATATATATAAATATATATATATATATATATATATATATATATATATATATATAAATATTTTATATATATATATATAATATTATATATATACAAATAAATATATATATATATATATATATATATATATATATATATATATCAAAGCTATGACTTCTCCTTAGGGAAACGGAGCTTACAGATGAACAGAAGGACGAACACAACGGCAAACATTTTCATTATTTTTTGTACTTCAGACGTTTCGACAAATCTTTTGTCATCATCAATGAATTAAGTCTTAAAACCTTAAAACAAAAGTAAAAAGTGAAAATTACATCAATACAATATTAAAACCATTAAAGTTAAAACCTTAAAACAAAATGAAAATTGCATCAATACAAAATTAAAATTAAATTGAATTACCTCAATAGGTTAATACACAATGTTTACATCGACCTCCATACTTGGCAAAGCCTAAGAGAAAACTGGATGGTCAAAGGATTAGAAAGTATATGTCTCTGAGAATCGGTTGGTTAGTTAAAAGAGCTGTAATTTGTAGGATGAACTATTATTGTTAATGGAGGGTTTGTTTCTATAGATGTACAAAGATTCTAAAATTCGGAGTTCTGTGAGGTTATTGGATCTAGTTAAAATTTCAAACTGAGTTTTGTGAAGGGGATGGTTGTTTTCATTACTATGGTTTCTAATTGCGGATTGTGGAGGGCTACTGATGGGACGGTTGGTACGGACTGACAAGCCCAAATGTTGAGAAAGGCGCACCTCCAGTTGGAGTTGAGTGCTGCCAATAAACACATATATTACAGAAGATACGTGGATGACACTTTCTTAATATTTAACCATCCTTCACACGTAAAACTTTTTCTTGATTATCTTAATAAACAACATAGTAATATTAAGTACACATGTGAAAACGAAACAAATAATAGTTTACTTTCCTGGATGTTTTAGTTAAACGGGTTCATAATAAGTTCAAAACTTCACTATTTCGAAAACAAACTTTTACTGGCTTGGGAACCAATTATTTAAGTTGTATGTTTTATAAATATAAGATCAGTGCTATAGTAACATTATTAACAAGAAGTTACCGTATTTGTTCGAATTACTTTTCGCTAAACGAAGAATTTAAATTTTTAAGACAGTACTTTATTAACAATTACTACCCTTCTAATCTATTTGATAACCAATTAAAGAAATTTTTAAATAACACTTTTATTACTAAACTCCCCATAACTACAGTACAAAAAGAAACCAGATATATTAAATTACCTTTTTATGGTTATTTATCATTGCGTATTCGAGGTGAATTGTCCAAACTGCTCAAGTCTAGTTATCCCCAAATAAATTTTAGATTCGCCTTCGTCAACCCACTTAAATTATCAAATTTTTTAAAGTTCAAAGTTGAATTCCCCAAAACTGTATGCCCCAATGTTGTTTACAAATACACGTGCGACAGCTGCAAGGCTGCGTATATTGGCAGCACTCAACCCCAACTGGAGGTGCGCCTTTCTCAACATTTGGGCTTTTCAGTCCGTACCAACCGTCCCCTCAGTAGCCCTACACAATCCGCAATTAGAAACCATAGTAATGAAAACAACCATCCCCTTCACAAAACTCAGTTTGAAATTTTAACTAGATCCAATAACCTCACAGAACTCCGAATTTTAGAATCTTTGTACATCTATAGAAACAAACCCTCCATTAAAAATAATAGTTCATCCTACAAATTACAGCTCATTTAACTAACCAACCGGTTCTCATAGACATATACTTTCTAATCCTCTGACCATCCAGTTTTCTCTTAGGCTTTCCCAAGTATGGAGGTCGATGTAAACATTGTGTATTTACCTATTGAGGTAATTTAATTTAATTTTAATTTTGTATTGATGCAATTTTCATTTTGTTTTAAGGTTTTAATTTTAATGGTTTTAATATTGTATTGATGTAATTTTCACTTTTTACTTTTGTTTTAAGGTTTTAAGATTTAATTCACTGATGATCACCAAAGTTTTGTCGAAACGTCTGAAGTACAAAAAATAAATGAAAATGTTTGCCGTTGTGTTGGTCTTTCTGTTCATATATATATAATATATATATATATATATATATATATATATATATATATATATATATATAATATATATATAATATATATATATATATATATATATAATATA